>JAQQSO010005246.1:0-12183 GCA_028658305.1 Pachyuromys duprasi
TGAGCAAATGTCCTTGTTGTGTACTTGAGCATCTTTTGGATATATGCCTAAGAGTGGTATAGCTGGGTCTTGAGGAATCACTATTCCTAATTGTCTAAGAAAGCGCCAAATTGATTTCCAGAGTGGTTGTACAAGTTTGCATTCCCACCAGCAATGGAGGAGGGTTCCTCTTTCTCCACAACCTCTCCAGCATGCGTTGAAACTAGAGTTTTTGATCTTAGCTATTCTGGAGGGGGTAAGGTGAAATTTCAGAGTCGTTTTGATTTGCATCTCCCTGATGGCTAAGGACATTGCGCATTTCTTTAAGTGTTTTTCTGCCATTCTATAATCCTCTACAGTCAGTTCACTTTTTAGCTCCATACCCCATTTTTTAATTGGATTACTTGATTTCTTGCTTTTTAACTTCTTGAGTTCTTTATATATTCTGGATATTAGCTGTGCACCATGGTCTGTGATGATATTTGGGGCACACACAGTGGGTTTGGATTGGTTGCAGGCGTTGCTGAGTAGTGTGCATCCACTGTATGCAGGCCTGTCTGAAATTGTGCCCAAGGCCTTCTCAGACCGGCCCGTGGACACACATGTGGACTGAGTTGGTCACTGGTGGACCGGAGCAGTGTGCGCTTGCAGTGCGCAGTCTGGTCAAAACTGTCTCCTAGGCCCTCTCAGTCTGAGGTGGTTTCCTGCGGCCGCGATTAGTGTGCGCCTGCTGTTGCCTGCTGGTTGAAGCAGAACCCGGGTCTTTCCCAGACTGGCCTGTGGACACACACACACACACACACACACACCCGGACTGAGGTGGTTGCTGGCAGACCCGAGCAGTGTGCCCCTGTAGTGTGCAGGCCAGTCAAAATGGTCTCCTAGGCCCTCTCAGTCTGGTTCGTGTACCCTCCCCCCCCCCCAGACTGAGATGGTTTCTGGCGGGGGCGATCGGTGTGTGCCTGCTGTATGCCTGTAGGTTGAAACAGAACCTGGGTTTTCTCAGACTGTCCAGTGGACTCACACACCGACTGAGGTGGTTATTGGCAGACCCGAGCAGTGTGCACCCACAGTGTGCAGGTCAGTCAAAATGGTACCCAGGTCCTTCTCCCTCTGGTCCAGAGACTGTGAGACCCAGTTTGGTATTGCGGCTGTAGGCGCCCCGCGCACGCGGCTGGGCTGCTCGTTCAGATCAGAGCTGTGCACCGCTGGTCACCAGGAGATTTTTCCGGGGAATAACTGGGTGTCCCTAGGATTTTCCCACTTGATTTCCTTGCCTTAGGAGTTCCGCTCACCTTGCAATCACAAATGCTGGTGTTTTAGGTCCCATAGTTCAGTCTCCTGGTCGCTGCGTTGTTTCTGCTGTCCTACTCCTCAGACAGCTATCTTGGATCTCTGGGCAAGATATGCATTTTAAAGGATAGATAACGTTTCAATTTGCCATCGTCCTTACAGACTCATCTTTAGGAAGTTTGTTTATACAATTTTATTTTTTTACAAATAATGCTCTGATAAATTTTTAATTATTATTATTATTTTTTTACCATTGATTTGTTGATGAAAATTTAAAAAGAAAACCACTTCACAGTATAGCTTAGAAATGAGACTCTTAAGGGTTTGGGATATGGCTTCCAGGGTAAGGGTTCCTGCTGCATAAACATGAGGGCCTCAGTTAAAATTCCCAATAGCCACACACAAAGCCAAAAGTTGCTGTGCACACATCTGTTACCCGGCACTGTAGGGAGCATCACCTGAAGGGTTGCTGGGTTTGCTGGTAGCTATCCTAGTTCCTAATTCAAAGAGAAACTCTGTGTCAAGAGAATCAGGCAGAGGAACAGAGCAGGACAGTTGAGCTCTTCACCTCGTCTGTGCAACATGGGCACACACGCTTACACAGCTGTGTGCACACCACACACAAGCACACACTCACACAGCTAAGTGCATACCACACACACAAACACAGAGATACAGACAGACACACACAAACACACACGTGTGCGCACGTGTAAGAGAGAGAATTTTAAAGATTTACTATATATTTTTTTTACTTACATTTCAGAAATACAGCTTCAAGTGTATTATCTAGGGCAAGAATATTATTTGTGTTATATGATTATTGGAAGAACAATTTTTTGCAAAGAGATTTTGTGTGTGTGCTGCAATTCATATTCTTCACTGTCTTCAAAATTTTTCATTAGATTTCTAGCAGGGACAGTTGACAACTTTATCATTATGACTGACTTTAACCAAATGACATTCTGCAATTCACTCTCAGTTGATAGATACACAATTATTCACAATGAAAGGGAAAGTAATGGCTGTGAATCTATCTGCAGCTGTTTCTGTTCACTGAAATTTGGAAAGTTCCCCTGGTCTGCTGAGTTCACACAATGCCTTTGGATTCTTTGATGGTGTGACTGATGTGACTTCTAACTGTTGTACAACCACACCAGTCATATTCGTTTAACAAGGGGTTAAGACGGTAAAATATATTCTATGGTGTAATATTCTCCCTGAGCGCCAAAATAGCAGCATATTTCTGTACCAGAGATGTGACTCTACTTGTTTATAAACATAAATAATGGAAATAAATAGTAACTTCTTTTATTGTTGTTTAGATTTGTAAACTAGATTATTTGAATGCGCCTGAGAAAGTTATTCGTTTGGCTCTATGTCTTTTAGGTGAAAAAAAGAAATTGAATTCGTCTCTGATAGGCTATTTATTCTCAATTGCAATGTTCTGAGTGTACAAGATTAGGGTCATGATGTTTTAGGCTTGCTCTCTCTGGCCAGTACTTATGACAGCAGCCCAAGTTAGAGCAGTAGATAAGAACGATTTGGGCAAGAATCATCTTTTGAGGCTATTTTGTTATATCTCGTTAAGTTCACAAGAATCCGTGATCCCTCTCACATGGAACATACTGCACAGCAGACACTTTAAAAAATGATTTTGTTTGATCCTTTTAAATAAATGCTTAGACAGAAAGAATTTCTTATGATGCAGGATGGTAATCCAATATTAATTTCAAATGGAAGTGTCATGTAAATCTCTGAAGTTCAGAAAATTTGGATCTATAGTTCTTGTCCTTGGTTTTGTTGCACTTTAATTAAATTCCTTCCCTACCTTGAAAGACTTCTTTCCTTTGTTGCTACAGTTCTTAAAGGAAATCAACTTTTCATTAGAAGCTGCCATTTCAGAATATGATAATTTTTAACCCTAAGAAATCCCACTGAAATTTAATTTGACCACACAAATTAGAAAATAATTTAAGGATATAATAAACTATGCACAATTTCCCCTTTAAAAATAATAAATAATTAAATTGAAATATTGGAGAAACTGTGTATGGTGGCCCATGCCTCTAATCCCAGTACTAGGGAGGCAGGGACAGGAGGATCTCTGTGAGTTTGATGCCATCTTGATCTACATAGCAAGTTCCAGGACAGCTAGGAGTACATAGAGAGACCCTGTCTCAAAGGAAATTTGGAGTACATGTTTAAACCTGTATTCCTCAGTTGTACTGCATTTTTACAAAATGTTATAAAATCAATAGGAGATACTTTGGAAATGAAAGAGATAACATGGTCAGCCCTTTCCTGAATATGACAAAGACATTTCCTTTGATCAGGATAGATCCCTTAGATTAATCCTTTCAATTTTCCATTTTTAAAAAAAAGCAGCAGATTTTTTTATATGACCAACTCAAAAGTACGATTCTTTGGGATAAAATTATTTAGAATGCTATAAAGATGTATATTTTCATTTCAAAGCTATATTATTTGGGCTTAGAGTAGCAGAACTTTTAGGAATATATTTTTTATTTTTATTAAGAATTATTAGGAATCTATCGTTCTTATTCTACTAATTATAGTATCTGGTAATAACTGACAACTCTGTTGTATATAAACAGTAGTGTGTCATTTGAATAGTATTTACATAACACTTTTTTAAAGTTCTCTTTGTCTCTATTAACTAGTAGATGTGATAGTTTTGTGTATGCCTATCCTAAAATTGTGAATTTAAAATGTATATGTTTTTTTCTTACACTTCTCCATATTCTCCATAGCAATGGCATCCATATCTGTCAGCACCGAAGGTAGTGAGTATGGCTTTTCTTTGTAGCTGGCTCGGTTGCACCGGCTTCTATGTTTTGTAATCTCTTAACAATATTCATTCAACACAGAGTTTCTGCCATAATTTTCCCAACTACTTGTAGGCAGTTGAGTCACAAAGTTGGGGGTTTTTAACTTTTTCAATGACAATCCCTGAGAGGAAAACATGGCCCTTGGTTTTGCTTAGAAGGTTCCTTGATTCCTATAATATACAGTCAAAGTCTACTAACTTATGTAGTCAGTAAATTTTATATTCATAACGCGTCTTCAACATGTAAGTGTATTTCCATTGTTTTGCCTTTGCTCCTTAAAATGTTCAAGGCTTAAAATGTTTCACCTGTAAATATTCTCATTGATCATTTCCTCACTTTGCTTTGGTTTCTGCTGAAATGTCATCTTCAGAGAGAATATGTGCTAAACTATCAAACCTATGACTCCTTAGAAGCATATATTGATTCATAACTCCCACAATTGAGAATTGAAAGTTGCCATTTTCCCATAAGTCTTCTCATATATAAATATTATTTGTGCACTTACTGTCTCCCACAGTAAAATATAACCCATCAAGGGCTGCAGAGCTGGCTCCAGTTTTAAGAACACTTGTTCTTTCATAAGACCCAGGTTCAGTTTGCAGCACCCACACCATCTTCAACTCCAGCTCAGGGAACCTGATACCCTTTTCTGGCCTCCATAAGCACCAGGCACAATATGGTATATCTACATACATGTCGGCAAAACACTCATAAAATAAAAATAAGTAATTAATATATAACTAAACAAAAATGAATTTTATACATTTCTGGCTGTAACAAAATACCTGCATCAGTTCAAGGTTTTAAATAATAGATTTCATTCTGTGATCACTGGCTCCGTTAACTGTGGGGAAGAGGTAAGACAGAGCATTGTGATGAGACCAGGATAGGTGGAGGAGGAAGCTTTTCCTCTCAAGAAAGATGAGAAGCAGAAAGGAGGAGGGAGGGAAAGTGAGAGAGAGAGAGAGAGAGAGAGAGAGAGAGAGAGAGAGAGAGAGAGAGAGAATGCATCAATCAGATGTATCTTTCAAAAGTGTGTCCAGATACACTTGCATAACCTACTTCTTCCAGCTAAGCCTGCTACTTAAAGTTTCTTCTGCATCCCAAGATAGGCTCCCCACCTGGGAATCAACTGTTTGACTAGAGAAACCAGTTTATATTTAAACTGTAACATTCTTTCTCTAGTCCCAATGGTTCATGGCCATCTCATTATGTAAGATGTACCTATTTCATATTAAAAAAAAAAACAACAACCCAAAGACTCAAAAATTTAAATTTTGTTTAAAAGCACTAATTCAAATTCTCTTTTCCAACTCTGTTTAATGAAGAAAACATGTTTTCAACATACAATGGTATAGAGTAAAACTTCCAATCCAAAAAGGAGGCATGGGTCATAAGAAAGTGCGACAGGATCAAAACAGATGCAAAACCCAACAGGGCCAAGGTTAAATTCTGCAGCTCCAGATCTGCATCCAGAGCACTTGAAAATATGATGTAATTTCAACCTTTACCTCTCCCAGATTTAACTCTAATGTCCCCCCTACTTTCTTTTAAGTTTGTGACCTCTTCTTCTAGAATAACTGTGTTACACAGACAGACACACATACACACACTCACACAAACACATATACACACAAATAAAAACACACAGACACACAGGCAGGAATACTTACACAGCTACAGATAGAGAGAAATATACATAAACACACACACACACACAGACATACACACAGACACACACAGAGTCATATACACACAGAGAGATACAGACATACACTCCGACATCATACACACATACAGCGACATAAACACAAAACCTAAAATTTTCAAAAGTTAAAAACAGAAAAAAATGCTTGAGTATTGGAACAAAAAATTCAAATTATCAGTGTAACTGGTTCATTAAATAAGGCTTTTAGGCCATAAATCAACTGTGGAAGAAATTTAAAAAAAAAAGAAAATATGATGTAAGCACCAAAGGGTGCTTGTACCACACCGTCCTTCAGGTCCTGATGACCGCAGTCTACGTGCCTCTCATTTAGGTTGACTCTGCTGCATGTAGTTTTCTGTGTCAGATAACCCATATTCCTGGAGTCTCTGATAATTCTTTGCCTCATTCTCATAATTTCATGCAACATTTTCTCAGGGGCTGCCTTTGGATCTTGAACTACCATATCTTTCGTGGCCTGTTAGGCCATCTTGTCAACCTGAGTGGAAGCCTCCATAGTTCCGTGACTTTTCCATTCTGCCTGCCTGGAGAACAAATCTGTGGGAAATGTTTATATGTTTTGAGTCTGAAACATCAGATTCAGGTGCTTGTATGCTTGAATACTTGGGCCTCAACTGTAGCATGGTTTTGAGAGGTTCTTGATTTAATCACAGCCATCTCCCCCATTTCCTTAATACCAGTCTCTTTACCTCCATCAGATGCAGTATCACTGTGGCAGTACACAGGGCAAAACCAGTTATTTGGGCTCATGACTTTGGAACTTTCATTCCATGACGCTGACTCCAGTTCTGTGTGCCTGATCCTAAGCAAAACACTGCAGCAGTAACAGATAGGAACATGTAGAGAAGGAGGCTGTTAACATTATGAAATCCTAGAAGAGAAAAGGAAGGGGGGGTCTATCAGAGACTGAGTATTACCTTCAGCGTATCTGTGTCTTCCGTCCAGGTAGACCCCACTCCCTAAAGTTTCCACTATCTCCCAAAATAGCCCATCCAGGTGTCAGCCAACTTTTCAATGCATGAGCCTGTGCAGGACATTCATATGCAAACTGTAGCACAGGCTTTAGATACTTGATAAATATTAATTTAGTAAATTATTTGATCAATCTCTGCTCTTCTACAACACACACACACACACAGAGTTATAATAATTCAAAGAACAAGAGGCCCCCGAGCATTCCAGGTGGCTACAGATGCACATCAAAAGAGACAGCAGAACAGAATGAAGGAAAGTTCATGAATTTTTCAACAGGCTCCTCAACCCATTCCCAGTTCCTTTCCTAGCATGCTATGATTGCATTTGAAATGATTTCAGAGTTTTTAGTAACTAAAGCTGAAATTGGAAACTTTTTCTGCTCAAGTTTTTATCTTGACTGTCTCTCAAAAGCCCCTGTGTTATAGACTTCATCAGCAATACTGAGACAGAGACTTTAAGAGGCAGGACCTAGAAGGAGGTCTTTGGGTTCCTGGATGATTATGGTAGTTTACCTTCTGTGTTTCATTTCCCTGTCAGGGCAAGAGCAGTTTTGTTGCAAGAGTGCATCACCCCATGACTGTAGACCCTGCCGATGGTGCTATTCCCTTTCTTTTTTAATGGTGTCACCCAGGCTGGCTTTGAATTCACCACCCTCTTGCGCCTGTCTCTTTTGGATATACTCCCAGTGCGTACCATCATGACCAGAAAGTGGGTCTATTTATTATAATAATAGCAAACTACACAATACATTTCAAAAACGCCATGTTCTGTTTTATTACTGAGGGTTGTTATTCAAGTTGAACATCTCTCATTTGGCACCAACGATGGTAGGTGCTAATGCCGCTGAGAATTCCCTTTCTACAGGGGCCTCTGAGGGAACCACTTACTATAGATGAATGACAATATACCATGCAAATACAGCTTTCCTCAAATAATAAGTATAATTCTAAGAAAAGAATAATCTAACCCTTTAATATTTAAATTAGACATATTCAGCCACTGACCTTATACATTTGCTGATTTGAGACTGATGTTTTAATAATCTGAAATTCATTCAAGCTTAAGCTCTATGAATAAAACAATTTGAAAAATAGCCATAGTTAATTTAGACTATAACTAATATACTTTGAATTAATATAAAGTTTTTCATTATATTTGTAATTTTTAAAAATCTGACAATTTTGATAATGACAGTTTTAATGCTAGATGTTTGTGATAAAGTTACTTTGATAAAATTTGGATACATAAATAGATTTATCCCATTTAGTACGTGAAGTATAAATACCATTAAAAATAAACCTGTAACATATTGATCTCACTCTTTTAACATTAAAGACAATGTATATGAGTCACTGGATATTGTAAAATATTCCACTGAGAATTTTTAGGTTTTCTGTTTTTTTTTCCTTTCTTGAAAATAGATTCTTCTCTCATATAATAAATCCTGACCATAATTTCTCTTCCCTCTATTCCTCTTGGCTCTTATCTACCTCCCCTCTTTCCCAGGTCCGTTGCCTCTTCTTCTCCATTCAGAAATGAGAAGGCCCCCAAGAGACATTAACTGCGTGCAGGTACACACACACACACACACACACACACAAACACACACACATACACACAAATACAGTTAGACAAGACAAAATCCCTCACACCAAGGATGGACAAGGCAACTCAACAGGGGGAAAAGAGTCCCAATAGCAAGCAAAAAAGTTAAAGACACACCTGCTCCCACAGTTAGGAGTCCCACAAAAACACCAAGCTAACAGCAATAGCATATACACAGAGGACCTGGTGTAGACATATACAGGCCCCATTCATGTCACTTTAATCTATGTGAGCCCATATGCTCCCTGTATTGATTTGTGATTCCATGGGCTGTGTTTCCTACCCACTCTAATGCTTACATTTTTTTTTCTGACCCACTATTCACAGGATTCTCTGAGTTCCTGGGGAGCTACATGGAGACCTACAATTTAGGGTCTCTTTCCACATAATGTCTGGCTCTGGGTCTCTGCATGTGCTCCCATCTGCTGCTAGGGGAAGCTTTTCTTTTTTTTTAAATGTAATTTATTTATTTTTATATTAATCACAGGTTACGTACTTTGCATCCCAGGCATAGCCCCCTCCCTCATTCCCTCTCACTCTCCCCATCCCTCCCTCATCTCCTCCCTGACCCCTCCAAGTCCACCGACTGGGGAGGACCTCCTCCCTTTCCATCAGACCCCAGTTCATCTTGTCTCCTCAAGGCTGGCTGCAATGTCCTCCCCTGGAATCTAGCCAGGCTGTTACTCCCGGGTGTGTATAGGGGAGGGTCAAAGAGCCAGCCACAGAGTTCATGACAGAAACAGTCCCAGTTCCCCTTCAGATCTTCAGTTGGACACTGAGCTATCATGGGCCACATCTGAGCGGGGGTTCTAGGCCATATCCATATATGTTCCTTGGTTGGCGAAACTGTTTCATATAAGACCCGTGTGCCCTGCTCAGTTTGGTCTTTGTGGAGCTCTTGTTCTCCCCAAGTCTTACTAATGGGGGAAGCCTTTCTGATGGTGACTGGGAAGGGCACTAATCTATTAGTATGGCAAAATGTCATTAGGAATCATGTATTTTCTTTCTTTTTTTCCTTCCTTCCTTCCTTCCTTCCTTCCTTCCTTCCTTCCTTCCTTCCTTCCTTCCTTCTACCTTTCCTTCCTCCCTCCTTCCCTTCCTCCCTTCCTCCTTCCATCCCTCTCTCCCTCTCTTTCTCTTTCTTCCTTCCTTCTCTCTCTCTGTCTGTCTTTCTTTCTTTCTTTCGATTATTAGTGTTTGATTCTACCCTGGTCTCTGTGAGCTGTGTGGATGTTGTCTTTGGCAATGGGGTTCCATGTCAGTTTGTGGAGGACAACCCTCTGTCCTAGCAGCAGCCTGGGTTGTTTGGGGATTTATATGGAGATTTATCCCTTTGTCCAACAACTCAACTGAATCCAACCAAGTCCCACCAATGGAAGACTTGCCTGTCTACCAGAGATGGCCATTTCAGAGTCCATATCTACCATTAGTAGAAGTCTTCACTAGGACAACTCTCATAGATTCCAGGAACTTTTCACAGCACTAGGTTTCCATACTGTGCCCCACCAAATGACTCCCAATTCTAGCTGTCTCTTTTTGCGCTGTCTGCCTTCATCTCACTCCCCGATCCCTCTCACTCCTGTCCTCACCCATCCTTAGGCCACCCACAAAATGTATTCTATTTCCTCTTCCCTAGGAGATGCATGTATCACCCCACTAGATCCCTTTTAACCTCTCTGAGTCTATAGATTGTAGCTTGGTTATCATTTACTTAATGGAAAATATCTACTTATAAATGTATATATTACATATTTGTCTTTTTGGGTCTGGGTTCCCTCACTCAGGATACTTTTTTTCTAGTTTTATCCATTTGCCTGCAAATTTTATGATGCCATTTTTGATTTTAAACAGCTGAATAATACTCCATTGTGTGAATGTACCACATTTTGTTTATCCATTTTTCAATTGAAGGATCTCAAGGTTGTTTCCAGTTTCTGGCTATTACGAAGAAAAACAGAATTAACATAGTTGACCAATTGACCTTGTGGTAGGATGGGATATCCTTTGGGTATATGCCTAAGAGAGATGTAGCTGAGTCTTGAGGTAGATCTATTAACAATTTTCTGAGGAACCACCATATTAATTTCCATAGTGGCCATCCAAGTTTGCATTCCCACCAGTAGAATGTTCCCCTGGCTCTCCATCCTTGCCAGCATGAGCTGTCACTTGTGTTTTTGATATTAGTCATTCTGAGAGGTAGAAGATAGAATCGCAAAGCAGTTTCGATTTGCATTTCTCTGATGAGTAAGAATATTGAACATTTAAGCGTTTCTCAGCCATTTCATAATCCTCTATTGAGAATTCTTTGTTTAGATATGTACCCCATTTTTAAACTGAATTATTTGAGGTGTTTTATATCTAGTTTCTTGAGTTCTTTATATAATTTGGTATTAGTTTTCTGTTGAGTGTGGAGTTGGTGAAAATCTTTTGTAGGTTGTCATTTTGTTGTATTGATGGTGTCCTTTGCCTTGAAGGAGTTTTTCAGTTTCATGAGGTCCCATTTATTGTTATTTTAGTGCCTGTGGTATCAATATTCTGTAAGAGAATAGTCTTCTGCACCAACCTGTTAAAGGCTACTTCCCACTTTCCCCTCTATCAGGTTCAGAGTGTCTGGTTTTGTGGTTTTTGATCCATTTGGACTTCAGTTTTGCTCAGGGTGATAAATGTGGCTCTATCCTATTCTTCTACATGGAGATATCCAGTTTGACCTGCACTGTCTGTTGTAGATATTTTCTTCTTTTCCATTGTGTATTTCTGGCTTCTTTATAAAAAATCAGGTGTTCATAGGTGTGTAGGGTTATGTCTGGCTCTTCAATTTTGATTCCATTAATCAATGTGTCTGTTTTTATGTCAGTACCATGTCCCTTTTATTAAATAGCTCTGTAGTATAACTTGAAATCAAGGATGGTGATACCTCCAGCAGTTCTGTTATGGTACAGGGATATTTTAGCTAAGTTGGGTTTTGGTTTTTCTGTACGAAGTTGAGAATTGACCTTTCAAGGTTTGTAAACCATGATTTATAGAGTGGGAAGACAAGTTTGAAATCACACAAACAGTGAATCAGGTCTCTCTTTTCCCATATCTTCCCTAACAATTGTTGATTGTGATCTCTTCCAGAGAAAAGAACATTAAACATTTTAATTAATTAATTAATTAATTAATTAATTTTTATCTCAATCATAGGTTAGGTACTTTGAATCCCAGGCGTAGCCCCCTTCCCCATTCCCTCCAACCCTCCCACTCCCTCCCTCATCTCCCTCTTTCCCGCCCCCTCCAAGTCCACCAACAGGGGAGGACCTCCTTCCCTTCCATCCCACCCCAGCTTATCCTGTCTCATCAGGGCTGGCTGCAATGTCCTCCCCTGGGATCTAGCCAGTCTGTCACTCCCCAGCTTGTATGGGGGAGGGTCAAGGAGTCAGCCATCAAGATCATGACTGAAACAGTCCCTGTTTCCCTGAATAGGGTCTTCAGTCCTACACTGAGCTATCATGGGCCCTATCTGTGCGGGAGTTCCAGGACACATCCACACAGGGTCCTTGATTGTAGAAACCGTCTCATACAAGACCCCTGTGCCCTGTTCAGTTTGGTCTTTGTGGAGCTCTTGTTCTCCCCAAGTCTCAACAACCTCCCCCAGATCTATCATTACTTCTCGCCCTCTGTCAGAGGCTTGATCTCGAGTCTTAATATCCGCTCTGATACATGGCTACATTGACCCCCCCCCTCCCCAGAGGTCCTCTTTGGCATGCTCCTGTT
>JAQQSO010005247.1:0-12181 GCA_028658305.1 Pachyuromys duprasi
GGTTCCAGAATGCAGAGCACAAGCTTCCAAAGAAGGGAAACAACCAGGAGATCTATCTGGCTATAACATCTATGAACCACAACATACCAGCAGTATGGCATCATGACTATAAAAGTACAGCAGTGGCATATGTACATTGCCAGTAAACAACAGCTCTTTAACTATAGATCAGCAAGTGGATCATAATGCCTGTTATTGGAAACTTAGGCAACTACTGAGGGCTAGTGAGGTCATGGATTTTTAAGAACCTAAAACCAGCATAATCCTTAATTATGCTCTTAATACTTGTCCCTATAATGAATATATATCATTTCTCATCAAAGAAAATTCTCTTTGCAACAAACAGAGACCATTACAGAATACCATAACCAATCAAAATAGAGAGATGGGGATGTATCCCCATAGATACATTCACAAAACAATCCCCAACCCTGAACAAGGCTCAGGAAACATTGTAGAAGTGGGGCCAGAAACATTGTAAGAGACAGAAAATTAAAAAGTTTCCTCTAAGACTGAGTCTTCTAGTAATCCAAGAGCTATACCCATGCATTTCACCAAAATACCTGCCTGAACATGAACTGAATAAGGACAGCAGTCTACATTCCAAAATAGATGGGAGATAGACCTCAACGCTACAGACAGAACTAAACGGAAGATAGAAGAAATTGTCTTCCCTAGGGAAGAACACACCAATTGGTTATCTAATGCCAAATGATCACCCTTGAAAACATACACTTAAGTAAAATTGTATAGACTAGCTAAGTTATATTTAGGAATATATATCTATATTTATAACATTAATTGATGAATAAAAGAGGCTATGAATTTGAAAAAGAACAAGAAAGAGTATGTGGAAAGGTTAGGAAGAATAAAATGAAAGGTAAAATGACCTAATTATATCATAATATCAAAAAAAGGAAGCAAACACACAAGCATTGAATATTTTTGTTTTAGTCAATTTCTCCTGGGTATGGGGTCTGCTTTGGAGTCTACTGATATAGCCAGTGGCACTCTATTGGAGAAAATTGATTTGTCTTTCCAAGTGGTATCAATTAAAAATAATGTATTGGTTAGGTGTGGGACGTTGTGTCAATTCCCTTGCTGGTTTTGGAAGCTGACCTGAAACTGTGCAGGTCTTATGCACATTGTCACAGTCTGTCAATTCATGTGGATATCAATCTTGTGTCTTGTGCTGGCTGGTTTTACTTCAACATGACATATGGTATAGTCATCAGAGAGGAGGGAGCCTCGACTGAGAAAAGATTGGGTAAGACTAGGCTGTAGGCAACCCTGTAGGTCATTTTTCTAATTAGTAATTTTTGATGTGGAAGGGCACATCTCATTGTGATTGTTGCTACCCCTAGGTTAGAGTTGTAGTGTTGTGTAATATAAGAAAAGAAGTTGGGCAAGCCTTGAGGAGGAAAGCACTATGTAGCACCCCTCTATGGCCTCTGCATAAGCTCCAATTTGTATTTCTGTCCTTACTTCCTTTAATGATGAATTGCAGTATGGATATGTAAGCCAAGTAAACACTTTTTTCCCTAGCTGATTTTATCATGTTTCATTATAGCAACAGTGGTAACATCAAAGAGGATGTGTCTGGAAGGTGCTCTTTCTTTTATTTTTTAATTTATTTATTTTTATATTAATCAGAGGTTATGTACTTTGTATCCCAGCCATAGCCCTCTTCCTAATTCCCTCCCACTCTCCCCATCTCTCCCTCATCTCCTCCCTGCCCCTTTCCAAGTCCACTGATAAGGGAGGACCTCCTCCCCTTCCATCTGATCTTAGCTTATCATGTCTCTTCAGGGCTGGCTGCAATGTACTGTTCTGGGGTCTAGCAAGGCTACTCCTCCCTCAGAGAGGGGAGGAAGGGTTGAAGAGTCAGCCATTGAGTTCATGACAGAAATAGTCCCTGTTCCCCTTACTAGGGTACCCATTAGATACTGAGCTACCACGAGCAATATCTGAGCAAGGGTTCTAGGTTATATTCATACATGGTCCTTGTTTGGAGAAACAGTCTCATAAAAGACCCCCGTGCCCTGATCTATTTGGTCTTTGTGGAGCTCTTGTCCTCTCCAAGTCTTACTAACTCCCCTTCTTTCAAACAACCCTGAAAGTTTACCTTACACCCATCAGAATGGCTAAGATCAAAAACTCAAGTGACAACACATTCTGGAGAGCTTGTGGAGAAAGGGGAACGCGCCTCCATTGCTGGTGGGAATACAAATTGTACAACCACTCTGGAAATCAATTTGGCACTTTCTCAGACAATTAGGGATAGTGACTCCTCTAAACCCAGCTATAGCACTCTTAGGCATATATCCAAAAGATGCTCAAGTACAAAACAAGGACATTTGCTCAACCATGTTCATAGCAGCTTTATTTGTCACAACCAGAGCCTGGAAACAACCCAGATATCCATCAGTCAAGCAATGGATACAGAAATTATGGTACTCTTACACAATGGAATACTACTCAGCAATTAAAAACGAGGACATCATGAAATTCGGGGGTAAATGGTGGGACCTGGAAACGATCATCCTGAGTGAGGTATCCCAAAAGCAGAAAGAAACAGAAGGTATATACTCACTTATATAGACCTATAGGATAGGATGGACATACTGAAATCTATACACCTAAAGAAGATAAACAAGGAAGAGGACCTGGGGTAAGATGATCAATCTTCACTTGGATAGACAAATGGGATGGACATGAATGTAGGAGAAAACAAGCAACAGGACAGGAGCCTACCACAGAGGGCCTCTAAAAGACTCTACCTAGCAGTGTATCAAAGCAGATATTAAGACTCACAACCAAACCTTCAGCAGAGTGCAGGGAATCATATGAAAGGTGCTATTTCGTTAATGTCAACTACCATTCTTCATAATAAATAATATAAAAGCATTGTATATCCATATACTCCATTCAAACATGTTTTAACTTTATAAAAAGTCCATATTTTTGTTGACAGCATTGAAAAGAGTAGGTTTTTGCTAAAGTTTAAGTGGAAATATTATTAATTGGTTTTCTTCCCAAGAAGTTACTTAAAAATACTGTCATTACTATTTTCATAACAATGGCCATTCTTCTTATCTTCCAACTTACCCTGGCTATGACTTTCACTTCAATAATCATATATAATAGCATTTATGTGACACTTCTGATATTTCTATGTAGCTTAATATATTAGGAGATTTCTTTTCAAACCATGGTCATATATTCTATATAATGGTTATAATTAACCCTTGCTATTTCATTTTAAATAGTAAACAAAATGCATGGATTTGCCTCACCCTTGTGTGTGTGTGTTTATGAGTGTGTGCACAGGCACACTTGAATGCAAATTCCAGAGGATAACCACACGTGCCATTTATAAAGTTCTGTCCATTATGTTCATTTGTATATTAAGTTCTCTCATTGGCCTTGAATTTGGCAAATAGAGTAGGCTGGCCTGCCAGCAATCTACATGTCTCTTTCTCCTCAGAGCTAAGAAAATGAATGTGAGTCATCATGCCCAGCTCTTTCACATGGTTCTGGGGGTTTATACTATGTCTATATGAGCACAACTCAAGAACATTTCTAATTCAGCTAACTCTTAGTCCTATTTTATTTTTTAACAGCTACTATTTTTTTTCATTGTTTAGATGGTCAGTGGTTTAATTTGTTGTTTTTTACAACATAGATTATTGGATTTTTTCCAATGCGCCACCATCACAATATCTTAACATAGCAGAAAACATTAAAAAATGGGCAGCAGTTACAAGGATCCTTTTTTCCCTATTGTTGGAGTTTAAAGAATGTTGTATATGAGAAATATTATCATGCAGTATAAATGTCTTTTTTACTTCAGGAATGAAGTTGGGAATTATGCAGGCAATTCATGCTGTGTGAGCTCTGAGAGAGGGAAATTTGCAGATTGTCTTCCTGAGATTCAGCTAGCAACTTTCTGATTCTTGCTGGATTATATATAACAGAGTAATAATGAATAGGGACATATATAAATCAAGCTAAATGGATAAGAGCTGTAATCTATAGAATACCCCAAATTTATAAAAGTGTGAATTTTTCATTGAAGTAATACACAAGAATAAAGAAGGCAAGCTTAATACACAGCTCTAAATTGCCTTTCTATGTGAGCAATGAATATTTTGAATTTAATACTCTATATTTACATCAGTACCTCTCAGAAATGAAACAGTTATGTATGAATCTAACAAAACATGTATAACATCTATGAGAGGAAAATGAGAAAACTCTAATGAATGATAATAGGAATTCAAATTAATGGAGAAGTAGACTTTCAGGAATATTAAGATGACATTCTTCTAAATTTGTTTTATAAAACCAATGCATTTAATCAATATATTAAAGTTATTTTGTAAACTGATTTCAAATTTTATGTGGAGAAGAAAATAGAATCAAATGTTTTGACACACTTAAAACCTTCATAAAACCAGTGGCCAGATACTATCTGACTTTAAGACTTTCTATAAAGTTACAATAATTAAGACAGTATGGCATTAAGCAAATCATGGAAAAACAGATCAATAGGACAGATGTGGGAAGAGAGAAGTGACCCATGTATGTTGAGGCAACGGCTCCTTAATAAATGGAGTCCTGGTGCTGTGATATCTGAAGAGCCACATGAAAAAAAATTACGGCATACACTGTATTTCTATAACTTCAGGAGACTGTGAGTAATATCATTTTTTTGGACTTTTTACTCCTGTATTCCAGAAAAAAGTTCTGCAGACGTAGTCATTGCAATTTAAGCCTTGTGGCTGCTCTAACTAGATGTCTACATGTTTAAAAAATGCAAATAGATCCATACTTATAATCTTGCACAAAAGTAAAGTCCACAGGGATCAAAGACCTCAAAAATAAAACCAGACACACTAAATATGTTAGAGGAAAAAGTGGGGAAGAAACTTGAACTCCTTGGCTCAGGAGACAACTTTCTGAACAGCACACCAACAGCTCAGGCTCTAAGGTCAACAATAAATAAACATTACCTCATCAAACTGAAAATCTTCTGTAAAGCAAAGGACACTGTCAACAGAACAAACAACAGCCTAAAGACTGGGAAAAGATCTTCACCAAACCTACATCTCTCAGCGGGCTAATATCCAGAATATATAAAGAACTTAATAAATGAAAAACGTTTACTATATTTAGGTAAGTGCCTGGTATTCCTGATCTCCCCAGGACTTAAGCATAAATGAATATTGGGTTTTATCAAATGCCTTTTCAACATCTAAGGAGATTATCATCTATTTTTTTTCTTTGTTTATATACTGGATTACATTAAGGATTTCCATATATTGAACCTCCCCTGCATACCTAGGATGAAGTCTACTTGGTTATAGTGGATAATATCTTTAATATGTTTTTGGGTTTAGTTTGCAAGTATTTTGTTGAGTATTTTTGCATCAAAATTCATAAGGGAAATTGGCCTGAAATTCTATTTCTTTGTTCAGATTTTGTGAAGTTTAGGAATAGAAAGTGACTGTGGCATCATAAAATGAGTTTGATAATGTTCCTTCTGTTTCTATTTTGTGTAATAATTTGAAGAGTATTGATGTTAACTTTTCTTTGAAGGTCTGGTAGAATTCTGGACTGAAAACATCTGGTCCTGGGCTTTTTGTGGATAGGAGACTTTTGGTGACAGTTTCTATTTCCTTAGGAAATACAGGACTATTAAATTTATTTACCTGGTCTTGATTCAGCTTTGGTAAGTGGAATTGGTCAAGAAAATTGTCCATTTCATTTAGATTTTCAAATTTTGTGGATTATAGGCTTTTGAAGTAAGACCTAATGATTGTTTGGATTTCCACAGTGTCTGTTGTTATGCCTCCATTTTCATTTCTGATTTTGGTTATTTGGACAGTGTCTTTTTGCCTTTTAGTTCGTTTTGTTAAAGGTTTTTCTATCTTTTTTTTATTTTTTCAAAGAACAAGCTCTTGGTTTCATTGATTTTTTGAATTATTTTATTGTTTTTAATTTATTGATTTCAGTCCTGAGTTTGATTATTTCCAGCCATCTATTCCCCTTGAGTATGTCTGCTTCTTTTTTTCCCAGGGCTTTCAGGTTAGCCATTAAGTTACTTGTATGAGATTTTTCGAATTTCTGCTTGAAAGCACTTAGTGCTATGAACTTTCCTCTTAGCACTGCTTTCATTGTGATAGACAGAATCTGGAAGCAACCCAAATGACCCTCAACACAGGAATGGATACAGAAAATGTCATACTTTTACAAAATGGAATACTACTCAGCAATTATAAACAAAGAAATCATGAAATTTGCAGGCAAATAATGGGAACTAGAAAAGTTTATCCATTCTCAGAAGCAAAAAGACACACATGGTATATACTCACTTATAAGTTGATATTAGACATAGAGTATAGGATAAACATACTAAGATCTGTACACCTAAAGAAGCTAATCAAGAAGGAGGACCATGATCAATCCTTACTCAGTAAGGCAAATAAGATGGAAATCAGAAGAGGGAGAAAATAGAAAAAAGGAGCCTATCCCAGAGATTTTCTGAAAGACTCAACTTCCTTAGCCATCAGGTAATTGTAAATCAAAACAACTCAGATTTCATCTTACATCCAAAAAAAACTGGTTAAGATCAAAGACTCAAGTTACAACACATGTTGGAGAAGATATGGAGAAAGAGGAAACCTCATCCATTGAATGTAAACTTGGAAATCAATCTGGCACTTTATCAGAAAACTGAGAATAGTGTTACCTCAAGACCCAGCTATACCACTCCTGGACATATATCTGAAAGATGTTCACCCATACAACAAAGACATTTCCTCAACTATGTTCATATCAGCTTTATTCATAATAGCCAGAATCTGGAAACAAACTAGATGTCCCTCAAGCAAATATTATGGATGATATCTTTATCTTGCTCTTAGTTTGACCTAAAATAAGCCTAATGCAAAACCAGAAATATTTCTTCAAAATGGTTAATTTGGAAATTATTTTGTAAAATATGGAATCTTGTACACTAAGAAACATTTAAATATCGTATACATTTCTGCATTTAGATGGCTATTTAAATTTGATTTTGAGTAAGTGTGTAAGTGAAATCCTAGTTGTTTAATAAATAGGTAGTATTGATTACCTTATATTTTTTCTTTTAATACATGATTTTTACTATTTAAGACTAAAATAATAACCATGTAAAAGCACCGTAGATAGAAGAGACAACAAAATTTTTTATTTAATTAGATGTTTTTAACAGCTGAAGGTTAAATGTTAAGTATGAGTTTTGCTGTTATATATAGTAAGTTATATTTGTTACCTGAATAGGCTGGCCAAGAAGAAGGGGTATCTAACCTCCATCAAGGGAGACACAGAAACTCAGCTAGGCAACATCTTAATGAATCATTGCTTTTGGAAAGACTATGGTAGGTACTTTACAGTCCTTTGAACTTCACTCTTCTTTTTCAGACCTGAGTATGATGAAGCATTCATTCTTCCACAGGGAACACTACCTACCCTATGTGACTCTTATCTTGAGGTCAGAATTAATGGTGTGGATGCATTTCAATCTTCCCTTACATTTCATGTCATATCAGAAAAAAAATCCTATGACATGGAAGAGCACATAGGAAAGCTGTTCCTTCTCTGCTTCATTTCCCTTTTATAATTGGACCTCTGGGCAGTGAAATAAGACATGACACTTGATCTATGCTTTCAATGTGAAGGCAAAGTGCAAAACTTCTCTTTCTGGTAAGGTTATGCTAATTTTACTTCCAAGACTTAGATAATCCTGTTGTACAATTCATCTTCTATAGTGAGCAATGCGGTAGATAAACCTCATTCCGAATTAATTACCATAAATCAGAAGTACATTCATTGTATTACTGTGAGATCTTTCATTTCCCAGGAGGAAATGTCCCATCTACAAATGAAGCCTTTACAGGTTCAATTATATCTGCTCATTTCTTTTCTCTCTCAAGCTCAGCTATCATCTGTAATTTACTTCTATATTTTCTTCTGTACAGATGGTCTCTAATATCCACGTCGTAGCACACCTCAGACAGCATTGTCCCAAACAATCTGCTCAGTGTAAGTGTGCAGTCCTTTTAGCATGACCATTTGGTTTGAATGAACCCCATTTGAAATTTCTTATTGAATGAAGATAAACATTACAGTGAGACTAGAAACAATGGCTTCTATTTACAGTCTTTTCTGTGCTTATTACTTGTTAGAGGTGTGTCAACTCATACTTTTCTTTCATATATTAAAACATTTTGAGTATTATGACTTTTCATAAACAAGTAGTTAGTGCATGTGGAAAATAATTCAATCATGACATGTATTACAGGGTTATGAAATGCACTTTGAAATCATTGTCATATCTCTGGCAGCAATTTACCTAAATACTGATATCTTTTTCAATCATTCTAATAAAGTCAGGGATTTATCAGAGGAAATAATCAGTCAGTGTGATTTTCTGGCATTTCTTCTTTCTGTGATTCCATGTCCTCAAGGTCATGAGTTGTACTGGTTTCTAGGGTCATATTACTGTTGACCATTCGCTCTCTGTATTACCTGAACCATTTTGAAAGTACCAATGCTCAGGAGCTCTAGCCACCTCCTCCTTCCCTTTTCTGGATTCTAAGGCGCTTTGAATCATTTTTGCTCCTAATGTGATTCTAGAGTCATAAATAGTCTCCTGCTATGGTTACAAGTTCTATTTTTATTCCTTTCAGATGTCTTAAGAACTAAGACAGCAAATGAAAAGATATTAACATGTGCTAGGAAAATTTGCCAGCCCCTTACTCATGGGTAAAGAACATGTCTCAGAGCCATTCTTTCAACAACACTTAAAATCCTCACTCTATCAGATCCAGACAAATTCTTTATAACTAAAATATTGAAGTAATGCATTTAGTTATTCCCTGTAAGGTATTTTCTGAAATTTTAACTTAAACGTGATGTTGAAAACAAAGTCAACTGTGTGCAGGAAAGTGGCCTAGCAAATGGAAAGCACATGAATGGCAGAACTCAGATCTTAGATCTATTATTAACTGGCACTTGACCATTTCCTATTAACCTCTGTGAGTCTTGACTTCATTTGCCACTAACTTTGACTGTTAATGGTCTGTGCAAAACGGTTTTGGAAAAAATCGACTGAATATGGCACTGAAAGGAAGCTCATTAGATACTGGGTCTTTATCTGCTTGTTGATAAAGGTTAGGAATCATCAGGCAAACACACTCAACCTGATTGCTCTTTCCCTTGAGCAGCCAAGAAGAAGCGTTTTGACTGACAGACTCAGATGCAATACTACTTTCATTTCTACCACTCACCGTGTTGTGTTTAACCTTATGTATTTGACTTGAAGAGTTAGTTCTTTTATTTAGTGTGTAGCCTGCACCATTGCCTCCTTGCAGTGTTTTACAAAGAAAATCCTTGCATTATCACTTTATTTCTGTATTTTCTGAAAACATGACCTGTCTTGTCAGTTTTCTCCATTCATAAGGGAACAACATATGTTCCTTCATGTTGAATCCTAGCACCATGCCTCATGCCTCCACCAGACTGTCTTTTATTCCTATAATGCTAAATAATTTATTCTCATTTGCTTTCCTTTCAATATATATTGAATATATGCTATATATATATATATATATATATATATATATATATACACCCTATCAATATTTTTTCTCAGACAATCACTCAATAGTGCCTCTTTTCTTCACCGTCAACTAACTGGAAGAAAAATCACCTGAGGTTTCCACATGCTTTCCTTCCAGACACCTGTTAGCCACTGTAGTCTGAGTGCCAGCGCACTGTCTCCACTCTGTCTTCCTTGGGTAGGTAATTGTGTTTATGCTAAATCCAGTTGTTACTTTACTCATCCTCACTCAATTTTTTTCTGTTTTATATCTGCTCCTGTCTTCCTTGACTTGGTCTTTCCCTGTCTCCCTTACAACATTCAGTATGTTGTTCTGGGCAATGAGTGTTTCTTTTCTCTATATACCTCACTAGAAGAGATGATGATGGAGGTTTTAAGTTACTTTTTGACTGCAATTACTAACTGGATGTATTGGAAAGGTATCTGAATATTTCTTAGAAACTTCTGATGTGGTGCAGGCATTTCAGACTTGTCATGCACAAACCAAATATAGGGAATCACACTGTTTTCATTACTATTCTTCATTAAATATGCCTGCTTTCACAGAAGTTTAGCAAGAATATTGTCAATATAGATACGTTCTCTATGATAGTTTTCAGAACTCTGGACATTTCTTCTTCTCCCTGTTCTATGTTTAATTGGTCACAGTATCCTATTAATTCTATTCAGAAATACACCCTAAATTCTCTGTTTTCTAACTTTTTTCTTCATTACTTAACCACACTGTATTTCAGATCTGTCAGGACTCAACTCTGGAATGCCCCACACAGTCTCATATCATATTCTGATATCCAGCCTGGAGTGCTATGGTGCTTTTTGGAAACTCTGTGTTTTGTTTTTTTATGGTTTTGTTTTTATGGTATCGTTTGGTTTTGATTTGTTTCTCTCTTAATGGTTCCATTTTTATTTTTTATTATTATGATTTATTACAATTTATTCAATTTTATCCCAACTGTGGCATCCTCCATTGTCTCCTCCCAGTCCCACCCCTCCCTTTTCTCTTTCTATGTCCCTCCACTAGTCCACTGATAGAGAGGCCCTCCTTTTTCTATCTGACCCTAGCCTATCAGGTCTCATCAGGACTGGTTGCATTGTCTTCCTCAGTGGCCTGGCAAGACTGCACCCCCAGGAGAGGTCATCAGAGAGCCTGCCACTGAGTTCATGCCAGAGAAAGCCCCTGCTTTCCTTACTAGTGACTCCACTTGGAGACTGAGTCTATGGGCTACATTTGAGTTGTGGTTTTAGGTAGTCTCCATGCATGGTCCTTGGTTGGGGTATCATTCTCTTTAGGGCCCTTAGGGCCCAATGTTTTTTTTTTTCTCTGTTGGTCTCCTTTTTGGAGCTCCTGTCCCCATCAGGTCATTCTATCTCCCCCTTCTTTCCTAAGATTCTCTGCACTCTTCCCAAAGATAGAGGCTGAGGGTCTGAGGTTTTTAAGAGATGGGGGTGAGGCCTGGCTGGCAGGAGTTTGCCATGTTCACCTGGTGAAGGTTATATCCATTTCTTTTCTGGCCTGCATTTTTCTTGTGAGTGTGACGAGTCTGCACTATGAGCTATACCATGTCTTCTTTGCTCCAATGGAAACATATCTCCCTTCTAAATACTTAAATAAATATATTTTTTATCCATTTCTCTTCTTCCTGAGACCAAATTGGTTTTATATCATTCAAATGTAATGCCATAGAATCCTTCTTGATGTCCCCAGACGAATTCATTTGTTCCTTTCTGTGATTTATTGAATTCTTGTTTATTATTTAATATCCACTTGTATTAATATTATAGTTATTATTATGTCCATGAGCATCACTTGTCTTCTTTGTGATTCTTAATCTTGTCTTCATAGGAAGCATCTCCCCCCACCCTGACATCTGCAAAATTAATGCAGCAAAAATTTATTTTTTTTCAATTTATTTATTTTTATATCAATCACAGGTTAGGTTTTTCCATCCCATGCATAGCCCCCTCCATCATTCCTTCCCACTCTTCCCAACCCTCCCTCATCTCCTCCCTGCCCCCTCCAAGTCCACCAACAGGGGAGGACCTCCTCCCCTTCCATCCAACCCCAGCTCATCTTGTCTCCTCAGGGCTAGCTGCAATGTCCTCCCCTGGTATCTAGCCAGGCTGTTACTCCCTGGCATGTATGGGGGAGGGTCAAAGAGTCAGCCATCAAGTTCAAGACTGAAACAGTCCCTGTTTCCCTTACTAGGGTCTTCAGTTCGACAATGAGCTATCATGGGCAACATCTGAGCTGGGGTTCTAGGCCATATCCATATATGGTCCTTGGTTGGAGAAACTGTCTCATATAAGACCCCTGTGCCCTGCTCAGTTTGGTCTTTGTGGAGCTCTTGTTCTCCCCAAGTCTTACTAACTTCCCCTATTTTTATTATTATTCCCCGCCCTCTGCAAAAGGCTTGGTTGTGAGTCTTAATATCTGCTTTGATACATTGCTATACTGATTCTTTCAGAGGTCCTCATTGATATGCTCCTGTCCTGTTGCTTGTTTTCTCCTACATT
>JAQQSO010005248.1:0-12180 GCA_028658305.1 Pachyuromys duprasi
GACCCTCCCCCATACAAGCCGGGGTGTGACAGACTGGCTAGATCCCAGGGGAGGACATTGCAGCCAGCCCTGAGGAGACAGGATGAGCTGGGGTTGGATGGAAGGGGAGGAGGTCCTCCCCTGTTGGTGGACTTGGAGGGGGCGGGGAGGGGGAAGATAAGGGAGGGAGTGGAAGGGTGGGAGGGAATGAGGGAGGAGGCTACACCTGGGATGCAAAGTACCTAACCTGTGATTGATATAAAAATAAATAAATTAAATAAAAAAGAAAGGGGAATACAGGGTTATCTTATAGGAATAATAAGACAAATCATTTATTATTGAATCTACTCAACTTATGATTTTATTTGTTATTCTCAAATAAGTTTATTTTTAACTCACATATAAGATTTTGTATATTGATGCAAAAATAAGTCTATTTTAATAGATTGGTAAATTTTAGTACATTGATATAAATTCAAGGTTATTCCAATACTGTTTAAACTGCTATTACAAACTGTTTAGTGTATTAGGTAACAGTTAATTGTTAATCAACTCATAGTCATGTCAGACATTAGTCTAATATATCACTAGAGTACTCATCCTAGGTTTAACAGATAGATATGATTTTGTAGATAAATCAATTACATAAAGATAGGAAGTCTTCAAATTTTTCAGAGAACTATAGAATATGGCAATTAAAAATATCTATTATTTTGAAGATTCTTTGACCATGAGACAGGCCATCTCCTGGCAGCATGCCACCTACCTCAAAGATGATGATGAGCATTCAAGAACCTTCACATGGATATGGCTTCAAAAGTGGTAACTGTGCCACTTGGACAAAAAGAAAACGCCCTGGCTTCACAACAGACAGATTTCTGCCAAAAAAAAATAGGCAAGCTTAAATGCAGGATGAGTGGACTGCTGAACTCTGCCAAGACAGGGTAAGGAAGTTCTTGCTTCACATTTATGTCTTTAAATATTCTAAGCAAGAAGACTGAAGATGATGCTCGACCATTAAAAAGAGTTTTGCGTGACTGTTCAGTCAGCAAATTGTCTCTGTCAGATTTTTATCTTTTGGAAGCTGCCAACGTGCATTTCCTATCAACTCCAGTAAGTGATTGTCTTCCTTCTCAAATCTCTGGTGGGGTTGAAGACCAAATAGTTACAGTGCCACAATTAAGCTTAAGTTGTTTAGAATTTAAGAAATTATTTTCATATAGGTAATGCCAATAAAGATAAAAGTTAATTTAGTTATAGAACTATAAACTTGTCAACATAGATAGGATAATTAATCAGATACTTTCTCCTAAGTTGTTAAATACATATGGACGGGATATTTCACATGTAAATTTTACCTAATGGTTTTCATAATTTTATAATTAATATTGTGTTGGAAGAAAAGAAATCTCTAACTGGACTAAAAGGGGGGGAATGTTGGCATATTTTTGTCGAATATATATATAATTTACCCTTGGCCATTAAATTCTGGTTTCTCTACCCCACTATCTGATTTCTATCTGGACATTGCATTGTGATACTTATTTTCAGGATCACCTGCCTCAAATTTGTATAAACATGCCACCATTTGTTATCTTTAATTGTCAATTAAACAACCAGCCAGTGTTGTGCAATGAAGAGAATAGTATGGGACATCCTCCTTGGGGCAGGTTTGGGGCTTAGGACAGGAAGCCAAGAGTAGGAGAGAGAGAGAAATCAGCAGGCCAAGACTTAGAACCATGAGGAGGGTCTTGGAACCAGAAGGAAAAATGATCCAAACTTCACATATGACTAAAAGCAAGTATAATGGAAAAAGTCTAAATGGTAGGAAACTATATGGGCTTGGTGGTTTAGAAGGGAGTTACTATTTCCCAGAATTGTGCTCTAGGTTAATTAAATAAATCCCAGTATCTGTGTGGTGATTTGGGTATACAGCTGGTTTAGGAATAACGGCTATTTAACTAAAAGATAAATCAATGGTAGATATTAACATTCAACATTAATATTCAATATATATGTATATATTTATATATGTATATAATGAAATAATATGTATATAAATATCTCTTATTTTCTCTACCCTTCAGGTGAGAGATATCTAGACTGTTTTCAGGTCCTGGCTATTACAAATAAAGCTCCTATGAACATAAAAAAAATTGTATTTTATTTAGAGATATAAACAATTAAATATAATTACCTATGACAATTTATCTAATAGAATATAGAGTTTGATATACAATATTAATCAAAAATCAGTATTCCTTAGAAACATTATTTTAAATATAGAGAATATTGTTGATAACTATTATAACAACAAGCACTGACAGATAATATGTTGAATAATAAGCCAAATTTAAAAGAGAGATATGACCAAGTGCATTAAAAGTTCAACTTAACTAGTAAAAGATGTAAAATCCCAAGCTTAAAGATCTGCAAAAAAAATGATCTATTGTGGTTAATGAAGTTAATTTGTATTAAAATAAATATGATATTAAATGTATTAAGGCAGTCTTATACTGCATCCACAAGAGTATAGTGCAGGCTAAGGGAGGCGATAGCCTAGCTGTTTTTCTTGAAAGACAAAACTGAATGTTTTATTCAGTACTTTGCTCCAATTTCAAAGAAGAACACTGATAAGCCAGACTTTGTCCAAAACGCCATGATGTGAATGCTGAAAATTCAATGAAGCGTATAACTTTTTACCCTAAGGAGCAGATCTAAAGATACACTGTTATCTTTCTTATCCACTCTGAATTTCTAATATTAGCAAAAAGAAAGTGAATTTTAAAAAAATGAAAGAAAGCCAAAGATTCTTGGGCAGACCATAAGTCATGGAAAAATACAGTACTCTAGGTCTTTGGAGAGAATAGTAAAATGGAGATACTGTGTACAGAGCCATGGCTAAAAGGAAGCAAAGAACAATGAACTGAACCTAAAAGTCAACTACAGCACCACGTGTATAGTCAACCCCTCCCTCCTTAGTCAATAAATGGCTGAAAAGAAAACCTTTTGTTAGGGAGATTTCCCCAGAAGTTGTACCTTACCAGGTATACAAGGTGTGCTAGTGCCTTTGTTTTGGCTGTGTTAAAACTAACTCCTCAAAAAAGGAGAAACTGCTTCTTCTGGTTCACAAGACAAGGTTGTGGTGTGCCCTGGCTGAAAGGCATGGTGTCAGGCGCTAGCAGCAGATAATTATACTGAAACCACTGTCAGGAAGCAGAGGCTGGTGAATGCTGATGCTCCTTTTTTTCCCCTTCCTTCCTTTTATTCACAGGACCCCAGCCCAGGTTATAGTTTTGCCTGCACAAAAGTTTATCCACCTCAGTCTAGACACTCTCTCAGGCATGCTCAGAGCCTAAGCTAATGTGCACACTCCTTCACAGGCATGCTCAGAGGCTTGTCTTCAGGGAGATTATAGAGCCTGTCAAACTGACAGTCAATATGAATCATCACACACAGGAAGTACCCATGCTACCAAGACCAGAGTTATCTACAGTGTCCTCACAAGTCCAAACTCAAGACAAATTCAATTTCTTGACCACACTTGATACCAGTCTACATACCTTAGAGGGTACACTTCTATCTAAAATAAAACTCAAGTAACAAAAATCACGTTGAGGTGTGAAATGAAATACATTTAAAGAATGAGAGATATCTGAGTATGTTTCTCATTAATCAAATTCAAACACATATGGCTATCCATAAATATCAAACGGCATACCATTCCTATGTCATTCAACGACTGTATAAAGCAAATGGTCCTCCCCTCTTCGTGGGCTTCATCCAATCAGTAAAACACAAAAACCTGACCAGACTCTTTCTTTATGTAACCATTTATAAGCTGAACACTGATCTCTAGCTGAGGTCAGACAGTGAAACTGAGATTTGCAGCCAGTTTGGATTCAAGGTGCTGACTGAAGATTTAGAGGCTTCTCAGTTATCATTGTCATGTGAACCAATTCACCAGAATAACACCACTTTTCTTGCTGATTCCTTTACAAGTGTGTGGGTGTGTATTTGAGATATGAATGTGTTTGTGTGTGCACACACACATGCATGTGTGCCTAACAGCACAGATTCATGTGAAGATTAAATACAGAAATTAATCCTGAAAGGATTTGAATCATTATTATTTTTGATCTGACATAGAAAAACTGAGAGGGGTGGGAAATGAATAGAGAGAAAGAGAGAATGATAATGACAATGGTAATTACAACAATGATGATGGTGCTGGTGATGGACCCAACAAGAAAAGAAATGATGAAGAGTAAGGAAATGAATACATTCATTATCTCCAAACATCACATTGAACTCATACTATGCCATCATCATTCTCTCCAGGACCATCCCACTAGGAATAACATTTACAATATGACATTACCCTCTCTCCTTGGAGAAAACTCTCTATTCTTTCTTCAATCCACAGTCATATGTACATTATATAAATCTTCATATGCAGTAATAGTCAAGTATCCAAGCAATCTATCATATTTGATCACGACTCACATAAATCATTTATTCATGATTTACCATTGCTAGCTTGACTCATTGATTCATCTCGAGACAAGACAAGGTCAGTACCAACAGAAAAAATATGATTAAGCCTCTTGCCCTTAAGAGAGAACAGCTTAACCAACAAATTCATCTTCACATCTGACCTCATGAATCCTGACACTGGGAATGGTGTATGAATAGAAATAGTCCTTAAAGAAAATGTCTATGAAAGGATGCAGAAGGTAAATGGAATTAAGTGTGAGAGTGTGATGGGTTTCAGAGTTGCTGCATGAACGAACAATCAAATCCACCTAATAGGCCATTACTATTCATTTCCATTGTCTTCTAGCATTAATTCCTGGCTCTGGCAGCCACACTGTTTCCCACATACCTGCCCTCTGATACTCTAGTATCTTCATATTATCTCCATATTATTCGTGTGATATGCTAAGCAGCCAATCAGATTGTGGGAGAGGTCAGAGAAAAGCAGTCTCCTTAAAATCTTCCAGTACGATGCCATAGCAAAAATAACTACACAGACAGCATGATAAACTTCCTCATCTTATGTTTTATATATTTCAAACACACAATGAGAGGTAAGAAAAATAAATTGTTATGCTATCTTATATTGTTATAACAAATTATCACAGATTTCGTGAATTAAACAGCAAATACTTGTGTATTTTTTATTTTTAAATTCGAGGATAGGAAGTTTATGACAAAGATTCTGGCCATTGTGAATCCTTTTGAGATCTGTTTTTCTGGTTTTCTTGTGATAATTATTGGCTTTGTCCTCCTAGGGCAGAGAGAAAGGATATATGTTATCTCACTGCAGAGATATCAATCCTAGCATAGCATTGTGTAAAAAGAAAAGGCTTCTGCTAAACCCAATTTCCTCCCGAAATACCTCCTCCAATAATCAACTTCTTAGATGCTGTGGGTTTAATATATGAATGTTAAACAGATGATGCAGTTTGTAGCTTATACCTAAACACACAGAGCACATGTTTTACCTTAAATGTAGAATATTTTTTCCATTATACCTAACAGTTCACTTTTTATAAATGTATTTATATAACTTTTTTTTCATGGAACTTTGGATAACTCCCTAACTTTGTAGCCTAAGAATAGAAGCTGTTTCACTATCTGACCAGAATTCCTTTTTAACTATGCACGCCAATAGTCTGTCTCTGTCTATGATTTTGTACATATGGTCCACTCTGCTGGAAATGCCTTCTGCACCTCTGTACTGAAAGAAACATTTATTCATTATTCAAAACCCAGCCCCATTGATATCATCCTTAGCTCTTTCACCCAAGTGAAGTTGATAACCCTTCATCTAATTCCATCTCACACTGTTAAAATTTCTGATGAAACCATACACCCCATTGTGTGGTGATGCAGTGTTGTGAGAATATCACTTATATTCTAAGAGAGTGGAATTTGTACTGGACCTCACAGCCAGAATTAATAATACACACCAAGTCATGTAAGACTTAAGACTGGTAGACCTCTGTGTATTCAGAGTATTTGTTTAACAAATCTTTATTTAGAAGAATGATGTACAGACCAGCCTTACTTACCTTAGGTTTTTTGTATAATTAACTTTTAAAACTTAAGAAAACATCTATCTGTAATCTTAAATTATGTATTTTCCATGTCCATGGCTCAGAACAATGAAGATGTATCATTTTTTGAAATCAATAAATACTGAAGCTAAAAACAACTCCCTAAAATCTACCATGAAAATAAAAAGCAAACATTATGAATGCTGCTTGAAACTAATATTTTCTATTGTCTGGATCAGTTGTGTCAGCGGGGGCTAGTGATTTAATCCTCGTAAAATTCTGTGAAAGATTTCCGTAAAGCACCCCATTTCTTTCCCATGTGAAATAAAGGCAGAGCAGCCCTTTGTTAGAGAATGACATACGCAGTCAGCAGGCACAGAGAAACAGACTGTCACATTACTCTCAGATGATGAAACAGACAGACAGAAGGACATCAGTCAAACAGAAGCAGATAGACAGACACAAGGACAGACACAGACAAAGAAACAAATAGATTTACAAGCTAGCCTTCAGCCAGGCAATGGTTTAGATTCATTCAACAGATGGACAGAGGAGGAAGACACAGAAAGCATGAAGTAGAAGGTTTTAATCTGACTCTGTTGGTTAAAGGGCTCTAAGGAGAATGTGCTGTTAAATCTTTACTAATGTAAACACAGATGCATTATCTGTGACTCAAAGTAAATGACTACTGAGTATAACTTGTACATGAGGTTTTATGTAAGTTGTATATGTGCTTGACTTGCCTACCAGACTGCAATTCTCTTGAGGGCAGAGGTAATTTCTAATAAACTTGCGGTGAACTCATACATGTACCCAATACTCACAGTCAGCATATTAAAAGTGAATGACCAACTAACCACTAATTTAAACCACAGTAAAAAATTGCCTGGCAGTATCCATTGGCCTTAGGATTATTTGCCTTAGATCTTACAATCCCTACTTTCCTGGTTGCTAGAGTTTACCTGTGGCTGGGCTGAGTCAGTCTTTCGTACTTGGTACTGAGTTAAATGTTTCCTTGGTGCCTTCTATAAAAGAACTTGCAGTTCCCTTCCACACAAGCACCTAAAACAGTGTGGCCCAAATTTGTCTGAACAGAAACATGAAAAGGTAGTGTAGTGGTTTGTGTGAGAATGGCCCCCAGAGACTCATAGGGAGTGGCGTTATTGGAGGTGTGATCTCTTTTGAATAGATACGGCCTTGTTGGAAGGAGTATGTCACTGGGGGTTGGGTTTTGAGGTTTCAAAAGCTTAAGCTAGGCCTAGTCACTCATTGTGGTTTTCATTGCCTGAAGATACAGATGTAGACCTCTCAGCTACCCCTACAGCAACCCTGTGTGCTTGTGTTCTGTCAGCCTTCTCACCATGATGATTTTGGGTTAAACCTCTCAACGGTAGCCATCACCAACTAAACATTTTCCTTTAAAGAGTTGCTGTGGTCATACTGTTTCCTCACTGCAATAAAACCCTAAGACAGATGGTTACCAGAAAGACACATTCCTGAGAGTAACCACAGACCTGCTGATTACTGAAGTACAGGAAACCAGCTCATGTTTCCACACAAGGTCCCTAGATGACCCTGAGGCTCAGTGAGAATACCAGAAGGGGCTAGAGCAACAGCACAAAGGTTATGAGCACCTGTTGCTCTTCAATACGACCCGCAGGACAGCCCCCAAAATTCTGTAACTCCAGTTCCAGCTGTCACAGTCACAGCATAAACACACACACACACACACACACACACACACACGCTTAAAGGAGGGCTATACCACCTGCTGAGTGAAAGTTGCTTCTCTCAGTGCCATTCCTCTTTGGTACTTTATTAAATAGTAGTTAAGGACCTCACACGTAGACACATGAGTTCACTTGGACGTCCTTCTGCAGCTGGGTCCTCAGCATTTGGCAAAGCCGAAATCTTTCCAGTGGATCCACGGCACTCTGCACTGCTGTTCCTCGGCAGACATTCTTGTGGAAGATTCCTCTTGTTGACTCTAACGCTATACTCTTCCCGCTCTGTTTCACAGGTGCTGCCGAAGTTGCTACTGCTCAATACTAGAAGAGCTCTGGGTATTGGCAGCCTACAAACTGACTCTGATGAAGTGTGACAAACCTACGTGCTGCGCGTTTAGCCTTAATTAAACTAGACCCCGAGTATGTATGGATTTTCTGTAGTTCGCGCAGATTGGGTGTCACCAAAGGTTAAAAGTGGGAATGAAGACTAAGTAGATCTCATAAAGCTTGCCAAAGAAAACGCACGCAATAAATATTGCCAATTAGTGACATTTCTACATTAGATGGACAGCATTTATTTTTTTTGCTTTTATCCCACCAAAGGAAATTTATACTACAAAGTTTTTGAAATACAAAAATATCTCATTATGTGGAAGTTAGGCTATTTACATTTTGTTTAAATATTTGGAATGTCAGATTTTTATACTGAAGGTCAAAACTCAAATTCTTAATTTTAAGCCTTAAAATTAGGGAGTATAGACTACTTGATTGATGATTTAATGCAGATTATTGTGATTTCAGGAGAAGTTTTGCACACTAGACATTATTCTTTAAAATTACTGTATAACAAACCATTCCATGGTTGAACACTTCAAATAATATTTTATTATTTCTTATAAACCTGTTTTGACTGGTGGTTTGATTTGATTTTACTTGGAGGAGTTATATATGTACTTGCTGAGACAGACAGTTTCTGGGAATAGTTTAGGTGTTCTGCTATTTTCATGACTGAGATGGCTTATCATACCCAGTAGGGGGCTATCCCAAATGACAGTAGTAGGGCTCAAAAAGAGACAAGATGGGTATAAGTTGTTCTGACAGATGTTTGAAGTAATACAATGCTATTTTCCCATAGAAAACAAATCCAGCCAACCTTAGTGAAACAAATACACATTATCTTCTTGGCATCAATTACTGAACATTCATGTTGCAAAGGACATAGTGAGACTGCTATTGGAATTGTCATTGCTACAGCCTGACACATCAGGCCTTGTGGAAAATAAACTACTTCTGAGTTTTTCCTGGACTCTTTTTTTCTTTCTTTCTATCTCTTTCTTTCTTTCTTTCTTTCTTTCTTTCTTTCTTTCTTTCTTTCTTTCTTTCTTTTTTGATTCGTGTGTATTGAGGCACTTTTGTTTTGAGTAGCTTTTGCTGTTCTAGAACTAGCTCTGAAGTCTAGGCTGGCCTCAGACTCACAGAGATCTGCTTGCCTCTGCTTCCCAAGCTCTGGGATTAAAGATTTTTGCCACCACTGCCCAACTCTCTGAACTCTTACAGAGGAACATATTAGATTCTAAATTAAGGTCAAATGTCATGTCTTATGACACGAGGTCACCAGATTGTTACAAGAAAACCGTAAATACTTTCAATTGTTATCTTTAAAGTATTGGTAGTGTAAATTTCATGTTATTACTAAACTGACTCTAAAAGATCATGTTAGTACACATATATGATGTATGAAAAAAGAATGCATACATTGATACACACACAGTATGGGTATGTCCTACTCTAATGTCAGCACATGAGAAGTGGACACAGAAGGATCAGAAGTTACAGTTATCATTTAGAACATTTCTTTTAATTTCGAAAAGAAATACTTTCAGTTGCATTCTTTGGTTCCAGACAAAAGTATGGCTTTGGAAGAAATGAACATATACTATTCTCTCACTCACAGTGTTCTTATTTATTGTAATAGTAATTTAAGCAAGCAATCTACAGTCGGAGAGATTCAACACAATTTTCAATTACTCTATAAGTCCCCAAAAGACAAAACAGCAGAGATGTTGAAAATTTAAAGAAAGACCACAATTTCCATGAGAAAAAAAACTCAGCCTTTTTTCATGGCTTAAATTTATTCCTTCTAAGCTATATTTATGTATACATTGGATAACATATAGAGACTTTTAGTGAATCTATGAATTATAGTGATGGCAGAAGCACAGTAGGCAGAGAAGTAAACTTAAACTCAGTATCTGTTTTAGAACAGAGAAAAAATGTTTTAGTGCCTTCAGCGTTCAGTAGGGTTGAATTATTATCCTCTCCAGGCTAAACCCACTGGGGAATGGTACTACACTAGAGATGAGATTGCTTATAGCTGTCGTCAGTGAAGCATGCATTGTCTGGGTCCATGATGACTGCCCGGAAGTTTCTGTCCCAGTATCTCTCTGCTCCTATTTAGAATGCCAGTGATAATGCCAATTTGGAGTCTAGGGAGAAACCTTATTGACCTCTCCATCAACTTTCTATTTGCTTCAGATTGTGAACAAACTTTCTTGAAGCTTTGACAATAGAATATTTACATTGTATGCAAATGTCCTTGAAATGCTTGCCAATGTTGACAGTGAAAGACAAGCACTTTCAGACTTTGCATTTCTGAAAATAGGGTCAGGTGTTGAATTGGAGAAGGGTGGGGTAAATATGTTCAAAACATATTGTATGAAATTCTTAAGGAATGAAGTTTTTCTTAAAAATTATCTTGTATTAGTCCTCTATCAGATATAGGGTTGGTGAAGATCGTTTCCCAATCTGTAGGCTGTCGTTTTGTCCTGATGACAGTGTCTTTTGCATTACAGATCCTTTCAGTTTCATGAGGTCCCATTTATTGATTGTTGCTCTTAGAGCCTGTGCTGTTGGTGTTCTGTTCAGGAAGTAACCTTCTGTGCCAATGAGTTCTAGGGTCTTTCCCACTTTTTCTTCTAACGATTTAATGTGTCTGGTGTTATGTTGAGGTATTTGGTCCATTTGGACTTTAGTTTTGTGCAGGATGATAAGTATGGATCTACTTGCATTTTTCTACATGTAGACATCCAGTTAAACCAGCACCATTTGTTGAAGATGCTGTCTTTTTTCCTTTGAATAGTTTTGGCATCTTTGTCAAAAATCAGGTGTCCATAAATGTGTGGATTTATTTCAGGGTCTTCTATTTGATTCCATTGATCCACCAGCCAGTTCCTATGCCAGTACCGTGCAGTTTTTAGTATTGTTGCTCTATAGTACAGCTTTAGATCAGGGATGGAGATACCTCCAGAATATCTATTATTGTATAGGATTGTTTAAGCAATTCTAGGTTTCTTGTTGTTCATTATGAAGTTGAGAATTTTTTTCTTTCAAGGTCTGTAAAGAATTGTGTTGGTCGATTTTGGTAACATGGCCATTTTTACTATATTAATCCTGCCAAGCCATGAGCATGGGAGATCTCAAAAAATTGAACAGCAACAAATCAAGTAATCCAATTAAAAATGGGGTATGGAGCTAAACAGAGAATTCTCAATAGAGGAATATCAAATGGCAGAGAAACACTTAAAGAAATGCTCAACATCTTTACTTATCAGGGAAATGTAAATCAAAACGACCCTGAGATTTTACCTTACACCCATCAGAATGGTCAAGATCAAAAACTCAAGTGACAACACATGCTGGAAGGTTGTGGAGAAAGGGGAACCCTCTTCCACTGCTGGTGGGAATGTAAACTTATACAACCACTCTGGAAATCAATCTGGTGCTTCCTCAGACAACTAGGAATAGTGCTTCCTCAAGATCCAGCTATACCACTCCTAGGCATGTATCCAAAAGAGGCTCAAGTATACAATAAGGACATTAGCTCAACCATGTATGTAATAGCTTTATCTGTAATATCCAGAAGTTGGAAACAACCCAGATGCCCCTCAACTGAGGAATGGATACAGAAATTGTGGCACACCTACACAATGGAATAATACTCAGCAATGAAAAATAAGGATATTATGAAATTTGCAGGTAAATGGTGGGAATTGGAAAGGATCATCCTGAGTGAGCTATCCCAAAAGCAGAAAGACACACATGGTATATGTTCACTCATATAGATATATACCATAGGATAAACCTACTAAAACCTGTACACCTAAAGAAACTAAGCAAGAGGGAGGACTCTTGCTAAAAGTCTCAATCCGCCTTTTTAATTGCTGAATAGTATTCCATTGTGTAAAAGTACCACAATTTCTGTATCCATTCCTCAACTGAGGGACATCTGGGTTGTTTCCAGGTTCTAGCTATTACAAATAAAGCAGCCACAAACATAGTTGAGCAAATGTCCTTGTTGTGTACTTGAACATCTTTTGGATATATGCCTAAGAGTGGTCTAGCTGGGTCTTGAG
>JAQQSO010005249.1:0-12180 GCA_028658305.1 Pachyuromys duprasi
GCCATTGAGAGATAATTTATCTCCCAACTGTTGAAGAAAATATAATTTTAAACACAACTAGTAGTCATTAATTGTTTCTCCCTATTTCTATTTCTTTTTAATTTTATTGTTTTAATTTTAGTTTGTTTGTGGAGAATTTCATGTGTCAGCATTGAATATCTTGCCCCTCCCTTCCTTTTATTTTTTTAAATTCCTTTATTCCTCTTAAAATTCCTGATCTTTTAAAAAGCAGTTATTATTGTTTCCCAGTTGACATTCATCAGTTTAAAATTGTTCGCTTCTTTCAATATTACTCTGTCAAAAATGATTAAACAAGATTTCACAATATATAAACATCAGAATCTGTAATTCATGAAGTATAAGTAACTCTTGACAAGTAATATAAGCAGGAAAATATTTTGACTGTCACAGGCAATCATCAAATAACACCCAAGTTAAATGTCTACATTGATATAAGATGTGAGAGCATATTTTTGTGATTGATGTCTATCTCGTCTTGCAGAGAACACAGGATTCTTCAGTTCTCACAGGGCAGCTCACAGCCCTTTGCCAAGTTTCAGAGAATGAAAATTTGAAGATAAACAAAAAGATTCTGTTCACCTTATGTCATAAAACTTTACAGTTAGGAGAAGGGAAAACATGTACTGCTCTGTTAGTGCATAGCATCAGAAATTGGAAGGTACATATACATATTTCATAGCATATATAATTTCTGAGTCATGAGTGAAGTTTATAGTTTAATATACCAATCTAAAAGAAACAAACAAAACATAAATGAGTAGCAAGACTACATACCTGATTGAATTCTAAACTTTTTCTTTAGCTTCATGCAAGCAATAAGAAACATGAATATGCTAAATAGATATATTAAAATTATCAGTATGTATTCACATGGAATTTATAATATGTGTTACACTGATTTTGAAATAGATTTTAAAGAATTCATTCATTTCCAAAGAGACTAGCTTACAGAAGTTCCAAGTAACCAGATTTATTTATCAGGTAAAAATCACTGTAAATGAAAATCAGTAGCACTATTCTTTCAGACAATTATTTAAAATATTTTGAGTAAGTAAATTAGAAAACACTGGTAAATCTGTCCTCATGCAGGAAAGTTGAAACTATGGTGTCATAGTTTATAATAAACACCAGTGTTAAGTGTATTGAATAGAATATGCTTCTATATTCACCAATATATTGACTATACATATCATAAGTTACAAAATCAAAATCCTTTTTTAAAGATTTATTTATTATGTATACAATGTCCTTTCTGCACATATGCCTACAGTTCAGAAGAGCGCACCAGATCTCATTGTAGATGGTTATGAGGCACCCTGTAGGTGCTGGGAATTTAACTCAGGACGTTTGGAGGAGCAGCCAGTGCTCTCAACCTCCAAGCCATCTCTCCAGCCCTCAAAACTCTTATAATGTACTTTATTTCCAATTGGTAAATTTATTGAAATATTTGTAGAATATGTAAGAAAATTATGTTTATTGACTAATAATTTTGTTCTTATATTTTTTCTGTAATAAAATCCAAATTATTTCTAAAACAAATTTTTTCATTTTATTTTATGTTTCTCAGCTTTTCATTACCATAACAGAATATTTCAGATAATCTACTGAAAAGAATTAGCTTTACTGTGGCTGAGAGATGGAGATCTAGTCCAAAATAGATTATGCTGATTGTTTGGGAACAAGAATCAGCCAAAACATTCTGGAAAGAGCTTGTAATGTAGAAAGACATTCATATCACAAGCAAGGGGGAAAGACAAAGCCGGGAGTTAAGAGTCCAACATCCCCTTTCAGATCACATCCATAAGATGAGAACAGCAGGAGTTTCCAATAAGTTCTACTTCCCCAACACCCCAGCACCACCTTCAGGCCCTACAGGTGTAACAAGTTTAACAATGGAGTCTATAGGAACTATTCAAGATCCAAATTACATCATGTCAAAGTAAATGTTTACATTTATAGGATATTTAAAACACAGGAAAATGCAAAGCATATTAAAACTGCCAATATATTTACCTTATTTTAATTATTTAAGTTAACCAATTAAAATACATGTGCGTATGCCTGTATTTATGCTGACTTGTTTTTTTTTTATTTTATTTTTCACTGTTACCAGGAAAAAAATATGTATCGTGGACTGGCAAGAAGGATAATTGGGTAAAAGTATTAGTCATTTGTAAAATGTTACTATTAAATCTGCAAAGCGCCTCTACAATCTGCATATTTGTATATTAAAATTAATCTTTTACATCTCATAGCACTGAGATATTTCACTGTTTGCAACATATCCAAAGTTTTTTTTGTTTTTGTTTTTGTTTTTCTTTAGGCAGGGTTTCTCTGTGTAGCCTTGACTGTCCTGGACTCACTTTGCAAACCAAGCTGGACTACTCACCGAGATCTGCCTGCCTCTGCCTCCCTGGGTGCTGGGATTACAGGCATGCATTACTATTCCTCACAAATAAGCAGAATTTTAAAGTGCTTTCTGTGTAGTTTATAGGAAAAGTCTATTTTAGATTGCCTTCATTCATGTCAGCATAGCAGTACAGAACAGCATGTTGTCTTCCTTCAGATATGTTTGAGAATTATTTTGTGATGAAAGAAAAAATGTGTATGTAATCTTACAGTAGAAAGGTATGTTTTATTTCTAGCTTTTGAATTTTTTTTGCCATTCTGTCTTAACTCGTGGTAGTTATAACTGCCATAAAATTAGAAAGAAAATATTCATGGTCACAGTTACCATGGGTTAATATCACGACATGTTAAGGACGATAATGTTCAAATACATTGCTAATCTCAGGTTTCCCCATAGGGAACTCTTTTATACACACATACTTAAAGATAAGATGCTTTTAAACCACACAGTCTCCATAGGGAAACATATAAAACATTGGCAGTAAGCAGCTATGGCCAGGCAATTATGTGTGCTTATTTCTATTATATTTAAATTATGTGCCTATTTTATGTGAGGTTTTTCCCACCTGTGGTAAATCACAAGTATGTAAATGTCTTTGCTAGCATTTGCTATACATGCATTGTGATTCTTGACTCATTAACGTTGCTCAGAACTCTTAAGTGTTAGAGACAAGAAGATGCCTTGAAATGTCACAGGGTCTGATGATACAGGACAACAATTTGGTTTATGGACTCAAAAACATAAATTTAAAAATACAGTTTCTTATTAATGGGTTGGTTGTGGTAGCTCATTCCTTTAATCCCGCACCTAGGCGGAAATTTCTATGAGTTCAAGGACAGCCTGTTCTGCAGAGAGAGTTGCAGCCAACCAGGAATACATAGTGAGGTGTTGTAAATAAATAAATAAACAAACAAACAAGAAGAAAAGCACTGGAATAGGAGATACCTGATCCTTTGCAGGTCTCCACACAATACCTGTCTTTCCCCTGTTTGCTGCATGCAGTCCAGTTAGGGAAGAGCTCCTAGTCATTCTCTTGGCTTCTTTCAGTTGTCAATCTCCATGTGGTTTTCTTTAAGACCCCACTCTTAGACATCTACAAGCCCAGCTCTCAGCATCTATGTTGTTCTCTATAATTTTGCCTCAATTCTTCACCGACCTAACACCAGCCCCCACTCTGTTTCTTTTTTTTGCCAACAGGAAGTTTGAAACAACTTGAACCAGAAGCATATTCTAACGAATAATGAGCATGTTGAGGTCAAATAGAGCCCTGTTCAGATCTTGAAATTGATATGAATAGTTTTGTGTTTGGTAACAAGTACAACTTTTTCATAGGACAGATTTCTAAGTAGCATGGTTTTGGTTAGAATGTGAATGACTTCCTGGTTTTCACTCATTTTTAAAATTTCAGTTTATTTACTTTATATTCCAAGGTTCTCTCCTCCATCCTCTCCTTCCAGTTCCCCTCTTATCCTTCTTCTCCCTTCCCCTCTCACTTTTCTCCCAGAAAAAGGGGAACCCCCATTCCCTATATCAACTCTCCCAAGCACATCAAGTCACATCAGGACTGAGCATATCCTCATTCCCTGAAGCCAGTCAAGGCAGCACTGCCAGGAGGAAATGATCCAAAATAGGCAATAGAGTCCATAATTAGAAACAATCCCCCTCTGCCGCCCCCACTCTCCAGGTGCCGCATATGAAGACCAAGCCACACATACATGGAGGAGGCCTAGGTCCACACCTTGCATGCTCCTTAGTTGATGTCTCAGTCTTGTAAGCCCCCATGAGACTGGGTTAGTTGTTGCTGTTTCTCTTCTTGTGAGGTTCCTGGCCCTTCCAGGTCCTTCTATCTTTTCTTCAACATTTCCACAGGACCATAGGATCTATGGTCCATACTTGTCTGCAAGTCCCAGCATCTGTCTGGATCCACTGCTGGCTGGACCCTCAAAGATGACAAGATAGGCTCCTGTCTGCAAGCAAAGCAGAGCATCATTAGTAGTGTCAGGGGTTGGCTCCCTACCAAGGTTTGCATCTCAGGTTGGGCCTATCATTGGTTGGACATTCATTCCATCAATCTTTGTTCCCTCTTTATCCCTGTACTTCTGGTAGGCAGGATAATTTTTGGTTCACAGATTTTGTTGGTGTGTTGTTGATCCCCCTTTTCCACTAGTCCTGCCTGGCTAGGAGATGGTCACTTCACCCTCCATGTATCCCTTACCCTTTAGGAGTCTTAGCAAGAATCACACCTATATACTCCTAAGAGTCTCCCCTGTTGCAGGCCTCCAGCTTGAAAAAGAGATGTTTCTTCTTAGTTTCCCTTCTTGTTCCTAGCTCTCCCACCTCACACCACAGTCCTCCCCACATCTGATCCCCATATTTGTTTCCCTCCCCATTCCATCCCTTGCCCAGTTTCCCTGCTTCATCCATTTCTGCTGTCTATTCTAGTTCCTCTTCTGAGTGATTCTCTGGCACTTTCTTGGGCCCTTCTTTATTGTAGAATGGCTATCCTGTACTATAGATCTAACATTAGCTTATAAGTGAGTATATACCATTTGCATCCTTCTGGGTCTGGGTTAAATCTCTCAGGATGATTTTTTCTAGTTCCATCCATTTGCCTGAAAATTTCATAATTTCTTTGTTTTTTTTCTCTTTCCGTTTTTTATTTTAATTTTTATTAATTATACTTTATTCACTTTGTATCCCCCCATAGCCCCTTCCCTCATTCCCTCCCAATCCCACCCTCTGTCCCCCTTCTCCACACATGCCCCTCCCCATGTCCACTGATAGGGGAGGCCTTCCTCTCCTTCCTTTTGATCCTAGTCTATCAGCTCTCATCAGGAATGGCTGCATTGTCTTCCTCTGTGGCCTGGTCAGGCTTCTCCCCCATCAGGGTGAGGTGACCAAAGAGCAGTCCAATCAGTTCATGTCAGAGGCAGTCCCTGTCCCCATTACTATGGAACCCACTTGGACACTGAACTTCCATGGGCTACATTTGTCCAGGGTTCTAGGTTTTCTCCATGCATGGTACTTGACAGGAGTATCAGTCTCAGGAAAGACCCCTGTGCTCAGATTTTTGGTTCTGTTGCCGTCCTTGTGGAGCTCCTGTCCTCTCCGTATCTTACCATTTCCCACATCTTTCACATCTTCTAATATATATATAATATATATAATATATATACATATGTATTATATATATTATATATAATGAAACCTTTAAAAATTAATACAGAGACAACAAAAATATTATAATAATAAATATTACTTCTATATTTTATTGACACTAATAGGACTTCTTTCAGTATATAAGTCTCTGTATTCTTATCAAAATAAATTACAAAAATATAAATAAATGGGATGGAGAGAAGGGTAGGTAGCAAAGCAGTAAGATAATTATGTATCAAATGCATTAGTCCCTGGGTTAGAGCTCAAAATCTATAAAAAAACATAAAACATAGAAATGACTATTACCTTCCACCTCATGTCTTATCCTGAAATTTCCCTTGAAAAAGAAATCTTTAGCCTCTTTCACATGACTTCTAACAAAATAAATTTTTCCATCTATATTGTATCATAATAAATTTCCTTCTCACAGAGATGTAAGTAGTCAGTATTATAAATACTTAGGAATTATTATATGCAATGTATAATTGTATGGATGAATAATCCCATATATTTAAGATGAAATATAATTTATATCATATATGTAAATAGATTTTAAAGCTGTGCACTTAACAAAAGTTTTAAACAGCGTTCTAAATAGTACAAATATTTGTGTTTCTTTTAATTATTCATTTTTTGTAGTGTTGGGAACCAGCCCAGTACCTCACAAAAAACATTCTGCTACTGATTAAGATCCAACTTCCCTAAATAAAAGCCTTAAAGATGAAAAAAAAATGAAATCCATAACTCTTTTTTTTTTACTATGGCAAATTTCTATGTATTGGTAATGGTGTCTAAAAACACTGTAATTGCAGTATAGCTTTAGATACATGAAAAAAAAATCCCTGTTGTAATATTATATTAAATTTCTCATATCCCTCCCAACTTATGTTTTCTGTATATCTGTACTTATTTATGTATTTATTTATTCATTTATATGTTTTTGTATTATTTTTAACCCACTGAGTAAATTTAGTGCTGCCTACAGGAATAGAGGCATGGAATCATCTACTGTGGCATGGCCAACCATGGACAGAGAAACTTCTTACAAGAGTGCCCTGTGGTCAATATGGAGACACATTACTTTTCAGAGTGCTGAGAATAAAAGACTGTAAGTACTCATCATCGTTGGTCATCAAAGTCAACCCTCGCTCCCCTCCAAATCTCTGGAAACATCACTGAAGAAGGGAAGAAAATAATGTAAGAGCTGAGGGATGAGGAGGAGTGGGGTAAAATGATCTTCTGGACATTACACACAATTACACAGCCGTTGTGACCTACATGAGAACTGCCCACGTTTACTTTTAAAACAAGCCCATGAATTTCTGATAACCTTTTAACTCACTAATCCGTTCACCTGTGAATTAGTTATTCAACAGGACCTATCAGTAATGTAAGAATATGTTGAAAATTCACTAAACCGTATAACATACTATGGAAGAATAGAAAATGCATTAATTTTCAGCATGAATTTTGGTGAGGAATGAGGGGTACACCAGCAGTACAATTATCTCATCACATAATGCATGACATCTTATATTAATAGCCAACACTTGCCCATGGTTACAAGTATATGTATGCCACAATTCTTGTTGTAATCCTAACACCTAGTGTTCAAAAGTTTGAATTGATAATGTTAATCACAAGAACAATATCACTGACAAACATGCTATCCACTGCAGTCGAAACATACTGAAAAAATTAATTATTGGACATGTGTTTTGTTTATTTATGGTTATGACTTTGTTTTGTTATGTTTAAAGATTATTGTGCATTATTTGGTCAAACATCCTTATTTAAATATCAGTAAGTGCCTTCATTTCTTTTCAAGTCTTAGATAATTGACTTGAGAATTCTTTGTGCACATTATTGCATTTTAATTTGATGTTTTATGAAATATGAGACACTCTGGAAAGTCTAAGTAAATTTTACTAATCTATCATCATCAAAACAGAATAAATTACATTATTACTGAATATTTATACAGTTGTATAAACTGGATAAGCAGAATTTATTATAAGTTATTAAGAATATTAAAATTACTGACTCCTATGTTGGCTTAGGTGGTACAAGTATTGATATGAAAGCCTAGTAACCCAAGGTTAAAACACAACTCTGCTAAGTTGTCCTCTGACATCCATACAATGTCACACACTCCCATACCCACATCATTCACACATATACACAGTAAAGATAATGATAATTGAGGAAACTACTTATGAGAGGGTGAAATTATGAAAACCATAGGTCTAGAAGGACTGGATTGAAACAGTATATTGTGTAGGTGACATGATTGCAGTCATGAACTCTCAGCAGCCATGGTTGTCTGCCTGAAAAAAAAATGCCCAAGATCAAGCCAGTCAATACTCTCTCATAGAGAAAAGTAGGAATGCATAACTCCTCACCGTTATGAGAGGAGCTTTGACATGGTTGCTGGGAATATACAGCAATTTTTTTTTAAAGAATGTCGCTTTGTTAGGCCAGCCATGCTCCAGCTGATGAACTCACATCCATGAGTAGGAGAGAAACCTTGATGATAAAGCTCAGAAGAGGAGTTCTTGCCTAACATTGATAAAGCCTGTACCAAAACCAAGATAAACTGTATGAGTAGAGTATAAGCCACAATACCAGATTCCTGAATCACTGTTTAGTAAAATAATTAATGGTTATATTTTGCCTTTTCACTAACTGAACTGCTTATTGGCATTTATTTTAAATTCCCACTAAATAAAAATAACACTATTATTCTATCTGTCTTTAGAGTAGAAACAAAGAAACCATTTGTCTGTGAGGACTTACCACAAAGTATCTGAATATAAAGCAAGCATATAAAAAGGAATCAGGTCTTTGAGCTGCTTGATCAAACCATACCTACTTTAAGAAGCATCTCTCAGTTTTTTTCCTTGTTGCTCTTGCTAATAAATCACATAAATTATTCAAAACATACACTACTTTCACTCAAATTATTAAGAGATACTCTTAAATGATACTTTTAAGAGATACTCTTAAAAGTAAAAGATAAATTATTTATTATGCATTTGGTGTATTAGATGCTTAATTACTTTCAATATTTCTAGTTAAACTTATTTATGGATTCATATAGTCAAACAGCTATATACCAACAGCCTTAACAGGCTTATAACAATAATTAACCATACTTTTTGATTTGTTATTTGGAAAAATGTTTATCTTTTTCATGTCTTTGTTTGACAGGTTAATATTAATTTTAAAGATAAACCTCGTTAAAATATTTTAACTAAATGAATTATTTTAAACTTCAGTCACTTTTTAGGTTTCTTTATCTTAGTCTCTAAAATGTTAATGAAATCAGCATGAGAAAAACACATGACTACTCACTCCTATATAATTCACTACACCTTCTATTGTAATATAATTATAGTCATTTCATCACTTGATTAGTAAAGAAAATGATACATTCAAAAAGAAAAACAAACACTTTTATATGGGTAATCAACAATAAAGATAATTCAGCCAACTTAAATGCGAAGTAGACTAACCAAGTGCATTTCGCACTGGAGTCCAGATGAAGTAAGTTCATGGAGTTGAACCCAAATGTCTGTAAAGATAACAAATCAATACTGCCTGTGGGTCATATTGGAAAAGAGTATAATAGCTGTCGTAGATTTTATATAATTATAATGGAAGACTGTTAACACAACTATGAGATCATTAAGAGATCAGGTAAAATTAATTTTCTTAGAACATAATACTTTATAACCAATTAAAGAATCACTATCTTTATTCAATGCCCTCAAGCTACTTCACTTTTATGAATGAGGTATAGTAACTCTGAGATAGCAGTTTAGTTAAAAGTCAATGGACTAGGAAATGGATAAAATCATGTATTAATCCTAGAATCATCTTTCAATTTTCAGAGATGCTAATTGGACAATTCATGTCAATTATCTTCCTTTGGCAAGATTCTTACTATTTATTTCAAATTATGCTAATATAGTTTATATTTTTATTTCATGTATATTCTGTAATTTCCTCTCTTCTATTTTAAGATTTATTATTTTAACTAAAACTGTGATTCCTGTCTTTGTGGACTATGTATACCACATTAGTGAGTTCTACTTCAGCATGTTCATGGCAAATTCCCATTGACCATACTTCTTTTACTAGGTAAACAACTGTGATAGAGGTCAGTATACTGATGAACATATTACCATCATGAAATTGAACATTGTCTACTTGTTGGCTGCACACATTTGCTTTCTTTTAATTCCATAACACCTATTTTTCTAACTCACCTGCTGATGGCCTTTTTATCTGTGTGCTAAATTCTGTTAAAGAATAACATTATGGATGATACAAAGTGGTAAAATGATTGTACTTCATAGACATATTGACATTAGAGCATGTTATGCTAACTCAACATCATAACATCTACTTAGTGGTAAATATTATTCTTCCATGAAAATAGAGTAATAAGAAAGTACTGCCATTTGTAATGTATGGAGAAAGACAGATTATCTGAAATAAAAATAAGTTGGTGAACATGCTAGAAATAAGCATACAGAAAAAAATGAAAATGCCACAGACTGCCTGGCAGAACCATCAGACAATTTTTTTCTCATGGCTATGGGCACTGCGAGTGTGGCAAAATACCTGTCAGTTTACAAAATTGGAAAAGGGTTCTTGACTAGGAAAAGGCTGCATTCTTCATCTCCTAATATCAACATTTCTGTATGGATATATAGAAACAGAGAAAGAGTTAAAAATCAGCAGCTAGTAACACTAATTAAATTTCTGCAATTGATAAAAATCCCATTGGAGTATGAACATTGCAGTTATTTGCCGTGTTGTCAACTATAAAGGCATGTGGAATAAGAATAACTTCAGAAATAAAGTGTGTGTATATGTGTGCATGTGTAAATAAGCAGCTGTTTGATAAGTCATTCATGAGACTGAGATATACAATTATATAACAAAATCAAATAGGTATAAATGTCACAAACTGTTCTTAAGGAAAGATTAGCTAGGATCATTTCAAATACTTTAAATAATTGTAGCTTGTTTTATTGAAAATGTCAAACATAGATAAAATGTTTTAATCAAATCTGTTAGCATTTCCTGCTATTCAATCCATCTCCCAACTATTTATTTATTCACCCAATATATGTGTTCCTTCTATTTTAAAAATCCACTAATGTTGTTTATTGTTTCACATAAGTGCATGGCTGTATGAGCCATATACCTTTCAGAGCCACATCCCCCCCCCAAAAAAATCATATTCTTCCTCCAACAATTGGAAATATCTGCTCAGCAAAGGGTGATGTTTTGAGCTTCTCTCTATTCTATGCTGGAGCTTGGTTGGCTTGATCATGAGTAGGTCTTACTCTTGTCACAGCCACCATTAGGTCATGTGTTCCAGACCCTGTGCTAAATGTGGGTTTTCTCTTTTTGAGTTGTAGTTCAACAGGGCTTCATACACACCCTCAAATGTTACATCAGGTTTTTGTTTGTTTGTTTATGTACTTTATTGATTGATTTATTAAAATGGATCCACTTTGTATCCTGGCTGTAGTCCCCTCTCTCATCTCCTCCCAGTCCCACCCTCCTTCCTCCTCTCGCCCTATGCCCCTCCCTCAGTCCACTGATAGGGGAAGACATCTTTCCCTTCTATCTGACCCTAGCCTATCAGGTCTTGTCAACGTTGGCTGCACCCTACTTTTCTGTGGTCTGGCAAGGCTGCACACCCCAGGGGATCATGATTAAAGAGCCAGTCACTGTTACTTCAGTTCTTTTTTTTTTTTTTTTAAGTCAAACTGAACTCTCTTAAGATTTTCTGGTTCTAAAGCAAAAAGAAAAAAAAAGTGAGATTGAAACAGAAGAGCTGATGCAAATACTTATTCTATCATTACATTATGAGTTTTTCCAGAACTAGAAATGGAATGGTCCTTACTGCTGAAATTAAATGCAATCACCTTTGACAACAAACTGTTCTCATGGCAGCCCAGCTTTTACTGTCAGAAGTCTGTAACATAAATGCAGAAATAAGCCGGTGTGCCATGAATCCCCTGCACTCACATTCTTCTTATATTCATATTTTCTGTCACTTTACCTGGCTTTCCACTTTGTCTCTGGCCCATCTCCACAGCTCATTTGCTTGCCATACTGCATAACTGGCTTTCTTGCCAATGAGTTCTGAATACATGGTTTTATGTTAGAGCTTGAACAACGAATCCCATATTTCCAGTTGTCCAATAAATTGAATTAACAGTAGAAAGAAATTTGATTTATACAATCTCTCATGGATAAGAAAAGACATTTATTATTTTGCTTTCATTAAATTCACTTATATATTGGGGGAAATCATTTTGGTTAAAATGAAACCTCCTTTTCCCACCCATTTTCTTCTTTTTTTTTATAATTTATTTATTTTTATCTCAATCACAGGTTGGGTACTTTGAATCCCAGGCGTAGCCCCCTCCCCCATTCCCTCCCACCCTCCCACTCCCTCCCTCATCTTCTTCTTCCCCGCCCCCTCCAAGTCCACCAACAGGGGAGGACCTCCTTCCCTTCCATCCAACCCCAACTTATCATGTCTCCTCAGGGCTGGCTGCAAA
>JAQQSO010005250.1:0-12179 GCA_028658305.1 Pachyuromys duprasi
TTTTAGGAGGCCAGGTGCAACTTGCTTGCATCTCAGTTGCTGTCAGTAACATGGCTCAGATTCTTGCAAGTGACCCAGGGCTCTGAGCAGGTTCCCCAGGTCACGGTGAGCACAGCAGACCTCAGGGCTGCACGGCAGAGCAGAGCTTGCACCGTTGCCCCGTGTCATGGGTGAAGCATCCATCAGTGAACCTGCACCTGAGAGGCAATGCTTGTGGATGATGCAGTTGCTGCCTGCAGCTGCCTGCTTTCCTTGTAAACCTTCGCCAGATTTGGACCAGGCTTCTGCCAGAAGGAGGTTCTGTTTAACTGTCAGGGTGCAGATGTGTCCAGCCTTTGAGTGGGTAATGAAAGTGTGTAAATGAAAAGAGTAAAAGCCCTTCAGCATTGTTGGCTCTTGTTTCCAGGGATGCATGCAGTCTCTCAGATGCCTCATAATCTGCTTTCTGATACCAATATATATATGTGTGTGTGTGTTTATGTGCATTGGTGTTTTGCCTGCATGTATGTCTGTGTGAGAGGGTGTCAGAGTCTCAGGAACTGTAGTTGCAGACAGTTGTGAGTTGTCGGTGCTGGGAACTGAACCTCTCTCCTCTGGAAGAACAGCCAGCGCTCATAACTACTGAGCCATCTCTCCAGCCCCTGACTTCTGCATTCCTTTGTATATGGGTGTTTTTCTTGCACAATTGTCTGCAGCACAGACATGCTGTAACCATGGAGCACAGATCCCCTAGGACCAGAGTTATGGTTGTTAGTGTACCGTGGGTGCTGGGAATCAAATTCAGGTCCTCTCAAGAGACACCAAGTGCTCTCAACCACTGAACCATCTTTCCACATCATGCAACTAGACTGTTGCTGAGTGTGCTGGCTAGTGTAGGTCCAATTGACACGCAAACTAGAGTTGTCTGAAACGAAGGAATCTCAATTGAGAACATGCCTCCATTAGATCAAGCTGTAGGGCATTTTCTTAATTAGTGGTCAATGGGGGAGGGCCCAGCTCATTTTGGTTCAGGCCATCCCTGGACTGCTAGTCCAGCCTATTTTGGGTGAGGCCATCTCTGTGCTGCTGGTCCTGGGTTCTGTAAGAAGCAGGCTGAGCAGCCATGGGAGCAAGCCAGTGAGCAGCACCCTCCATGGCCTCTGCCTCAGCTCCTGCCGCCAGGTTCCTGCCCTGCTTGAGTTCCTGTCCGTGAACAGCAATGTGGAAGAATGAGCCAAATAAACCCTTTTCTCCCTGGCTTTGGCCCTGGTGTTTTGAGGGGCGGGACCACCTGGGACCAGATAGAAAAACAACTGAACCTTGAAGCTTCAGACCAAGCTCAACCTTGAATAGGGGCCAAACCAGACAGAAAAACAACTGGACCTTGAATAGAGGCCAGACCAGATGGTCCCCTCTAGAGGGCAGAATGAACTTATTTTGAGAACTTGGGGCAGAGAGGACTGTTCCTGGAAAAGCCACAAGCTGCCAGCTGCAGAGCTGTTGCTCATTTCATTCATTCATTCATTCATTCATTCATTCATTCATTCATTCATTCATTCATTTATTGCTGACCAGTTAATGTAAAGAAACACGTGTGGTCTGATTTTTAGGTATAAAAGCCCTGTGCTTTGTATGTTCGGGGTCCTCTCCTGCCTTTGAAGGGGCGACCCCATCTCGATCGGAATAAAATCAGCCTCTTGCTTTTTGCATTGAGTCGTGGTCTGTGAGTTTACTTGGGAGGGGTGCGGTTCGGATTTCCCCAGCTGTGGGACTGCAGGTCTTGCATATGGTTCCCTGACCAGGAATCAAGCGTGTCCCTCCCCGACTTTCACCAGACCAGGCTCGGAGGTCAGGACTGAAACAGGTTAGTCTGTTTACTTGTCAGATTTCTGTTCTATTCTGTTTCTGTATAGGCACCTATCTGCACCTTTTTGGTTGTTTAAGTCATTGCGGTAGACATGTCAGAATATTGCCTGACTGGGAAACTGGAGGACGCTCCGGATTCCGTTTGGGAGGTTGGATCTGAGATGGTCCTCCTCCCGTCTGCTTTTCGTAGGGAAGACCACCGCCAGGCATCCTCTCAATTAGAGCTCTGTGGTACCACTTGCAAGGGCGTCCTTGTCTAATTGCTTGCTTTCTTCTTTTTGTTTCTTTCGCTGTCACCTCTCTGACTTTTCAGATGGACGGTTTCATTATGGGACAGACTGTGACTACATCCTTATCCCTCACCCTTGATCATTTCTCAGAAGTAAGGTCTTAGGGCACATAACCTCTCCTTGGAGATTAAGAAAGCTAAATGGCAAACTTTCTGCTCTTCGGAGTGGCCTACTTTTCAGGTTGGATGGCCACCAGAGGGCACCTTTCACCTTGATAAGATCCTTGCTGTTAAGGCTAAGACCCTCCAGGCCCAGGGGGGACACCCTGATCAAGTTCCGTATATTCTGACCTGGGAGGACTTGTTCGCTGCCCACTTCCCTGGTTGTGCGCCTTTGTTCCTTCCACAGGGACTCCCACGACAACTGTTTGTGCCGTCAAGGAGGAGAAGAAAGTGCTCACCTCTCCAGAGACAGACCTCCTCCTTTTTGACCTTCCGCCCCCTTATCCACCGGCTATTTCCCCTAACAGTCCCCCGGGTAAGTCACAATCGAGGCTGTCAGTCCCTCCGAGAGGCCCAGAGCGGCCCCGCATGCAGTTTTTCCAGCCCCCTTACAGGACCCTCACCAGGAGCCGCCAGTCCTTCGGCACCGCCGCAGTCACCACCAGACGTCCCACTTCGGCCACCGCTGGATACCGAGAACGAAGGTGGTCCAGCGGCTGGAACGCGGAGCCGCAGAGCAGCTCAGCCAGACTCCGTGGCCCTCCTCCCATTATGAGCTTACGGGTTCCCTGATCTCGATGGGAATCAACCCCTCCAATACTGGCCTTTCTCATCAGTCGATCTCTATAATTGGAAGGCCCACAACCCCCCACCCCCACCCCTTTTCCAAGAATCTCCAAGCTCTAACTGATTTATTTGAATCTGTCCTTTTCTCACACCAGCCCACCTGGGACGATTGCCAGCAGCTTTTGCAGACCCTCCTGACTACTGAAGAGAGGGGACGGGTCATTCTAGAAGCAAGAAAGAATGTCCTGGGGACAGATGGGAGACCCACAGTCCTCCCGAATGAGATTGATGATGGTTTTCCCCTCACGCATCCCAACTGGGACTATGATACACTAGGAGAGGGGGTACTTGAAAGTATAGTCAGACTCTGACGGCGGGTCTCCGTGGGGCTGCTCGACAAAGGGAAGGGAAGTGGTCCAGGGGCTGGAGGAATCCCCTGCAGCCTTCCTAGAATGGCTGATGGAGGCATACCGCTGGTTTACACCCTATGACCCTACTTCGGATGAACACAAGGCAACAGCAGCTGTATCCTTTATAGATCAGTCGGGCAGGGATATTTGTAGGCAACTTCAGAAATTAGAAGGTCTGCAGGATAAGTCGCTGAGGGATTTAGTGCAAGTGGCAGAGAAGGTTTTCTATATTCGGGAGACAGAAGAAGAGAAAGAGGAAAGGAAGCAGAAAGAGCAGGAAATGAGAGAGAGAGAGAGACAAGAGGCAGGATAAAAAGCTGACTAAAATTCTGGCCACCACAGTACAGGAAAGTCGTAATGAAAGGGAGAGAGTTCCTGGCAACCGGAGGGGCCCTTCGTCTAAGGACCAGTGCACCTACTGCAAGGAGAAGGGATGCTGGAGCAAAGATTGCCCCCAAAGGAAGAAGAAGCAGCTGAATATTCGAGCCCCGGAAACCTGGGTCCTAACCCTGCGTGATGACAGCGATTAGGGAAGACGGGGTTCGGTCCCCCTCGCCGAGCCCAGGGTGACCCTTAAGGTGGAGGGGATGCTGGTCCACTTTCTAGTGGACACTGGCGCTCAGCATTCTGTTCTGTTACAAGACTTGGGGCTAACAAAGAGAAAAAAAAAGTCATGGGTTCAAGGGGCCACTGGATGTAAACAATACTCATGGACTACCGGAAGAACAGTGGACCTTTGAGTGGGCCAGGTATCCCACTTGGTCTTAGTCATGCCTGAATGTCCATACCCACTGCTAGGACGAGATATCCCGACCAAAATAGGGGCCCACATCCATTTTAAACTGGATGGCCCCCAGGTCACAGACAACAAAGGGGAATCCCATTCATGTGCTCACGATTCAGTTGGAGGATGAATACCGGCTGTTTGAAAACCTAAAAGGTGGGGAAAAGGACATTGACTGGTGGTTAGAGAACTACCCCAAGGCATGGGCTGAGACGGCTGGCTTAGGGAAAGAGCTGAAACCTCAGGCAGCCCCAGTTGCGGTAGGACAGTATCCAATGTCTAAGGAAGCCCGTGACGGGATCCGCCCTCATATACAGCGGCTCCTTGACCTGGGTTCCTGAAAAGGTGCCAGTCCGCCTGGAATACTCCATTGTTGCTGGTTCGAAAGTCTGGGAGCAACGATTATCAGCCCATGCAGGACCTGAGGGAAGTTAACAAACAGGTTATGGACCTACATCCCACTGTCCCCAATCCATATAACCTGCTGAGCTCCCTTCCCCCTGACAGGATTTGGTACACAGTCCCAGACCTTAAAGATGCATTCTTTTGTCTTCAACTCAGCCCTACCAGCCAAGACATTTTCGCTTTTGAATGGAAAGATCCGGACTCTGGAGTCTCAGGCCAGCTAACATGGACTCAACTTCCCCAAGGGTTTAAAAATTCTCCTACTCTATTTGATGAAGCCTTACACCAAGACCTGGAGCCCTTCCGGGCCACCAATCCCCAGGTAACTCTCCTCCAGTATGTAGATGACAACCTGCTAGCTGCGGATTGTAAAAAAAACCTGCCTCAGAGCCTCTGGCCGGCTGTTGCAAGAATTGGGTGAGCTTGGCTATAGAGCGTTGGCGAAAAAGGCCCAGCTATGCCGGAAACAGGTCAGTTATCTGGGATATATATTAAGAGAAGGGAAGAGATGGTTATCGGAGGCTGGAAAAGAGACTGTATTTTATATCCCCCCCTCCACGAACTACTAAACAATTGAGGGAATTTCTTGGTACAGTGGGGTTTTGCCGATTATGGATTCCGGGATTTGCTGAAATGGCAGCCCCTCTGTATGCCCTCCCAAAGGGCAATGACTCTTTTACCTGGGGAAAGGATGAACAAGCCGCATTTGATAATATCAAACAAGCTCTAAAGTCGGCCCCGGCATTGGGATTTCCTGATGTGACTAAACCTTTTCATCTTTACGTGGCTGAAAATCGGGGAATGGCCAAGGGGTACCGACACAAAAGATTGGACCCTGGAAGAGACCGGTAGCTTATCTATCTAAAAAGCTTGATTCTGTGGTGGCTGGATGGCCGACCTGCCTCTGGATAGTAGTACAGTTACGGCGCTAGTGAAAGATGCTGACAAGCTGACTTTGGGACAGGATCTTACCGTCTATGCCCCTCATGCCCTTGAGAGTGTTGTAAGACAGCCCACTGATTGCTGGCTCACAAATGTCCGCATGACACATTACCAGACTTTGCTTTTGAATAACGACAGAATCACCTTTGCCCCAGTGACGGGGTTAAACCCCGCCACCCTGTTGCCAGATCCAGAGATTCAGCCCCCGGAGCATGACTGCTTACAGGTACTGGCAGAAGAACAGGGATGGCGGAAGGACCTAAAGGACCAGCCTTTGCCAGACGCAGAGGTGACATATTACACAGATGGGAGTAGCTTTTTGGAAAATGGGAAAAGAAAGGCAGGGGCAGCGGTGCTGGATGGACACAAGGTAATATGGGCCTAGGTGTTGCCAGAAGGCACCTCTGCTCAACAGGCAGAATTGATTGCCCTAACTCAAGCGTTGACCTTGGGGAAAGACAGAAAGATAAACATCTACACTGATAGCCGGTACGCCTTTGCTATGGCCCATGTGCACGGGGCCATCTACCAGCAGAGAGGCCTGCTGACATCAGCCGGTAAAGAGATTAAAAATAAAAATGAAATTCTGGCCTTGCTCAATGCCCTGCTACCACCCGCCAAGGTAAGCATAATTCACCGCCCGGGACATCAGAAGGGAAATTCTAGGGCAGCAAAGGGAAACAATATGGCTGATCAGGAGGCTAAAGCAGCTGCTAGAGGAAATTCTGTTCTGATGGTATTGACTGCTGAGTTGCCCAGAGAGGAAAGGCTAAAATACTCAGAGAATGCCTTGGAGCAAATACAGCAGAAACAGGGGACATTCGACGCTGATGTGGGAGCATGGACTGATTCCCAAGGTAAGATTATTTTACCACAAAAAGATGCTAAGAGATTAATAGCGCACATGCATCAATGGACTCATTTAGGGGCAAAGAAATTGGCTGAAGTTGTTCGCCAATCTCAATACCGAATACTAAACCTCACTGCTCTGACTGAGAGAGTGACTCAGGCATATACACCCAGCCAGAGAGTAAATGTGGGTAAGAGTTTCCAGAGCTCAGGAGAGCGGCTGAGAGGAACTAGACCTGGAATGCATTGGGAAGTGGACTTCACCAAAATTAAACTAGCCAGGTATGGCAATAAATATCTCTTGGTCTTTGTGGATACCTTCTCAGGAAGGGTGGAAGCTTTTCCCACCAAGAAAGAGACTGCTCTGGTTGTAGCCAAGAAAATTCTAGAAGACATTTTTCCTTGGTTTGGTATTCTAAAGATAATTGGGTCAGACAATGGGCTGGCCTTCGTTGCTCATGTAAGTCAGCCAGATTTTTGGGGATTGATTAGAAATTACATTGTGCTTATAGATCTCAAAGTTCAGGACAGGTAGAAAGAATGAATAGAACTCTAAAAGAGACCTTTACTAAATTGACCATGGAGACTGGTGGTGACTGGGTGGTACCCCTCCCTCTGGCTCTCTTTAGGGTCAGAAATACTCCTACCTTGCTGAACCTTACACCTTTTGAACTATTGTATGGAGTTCCCGCTCCCTAACCCTCCTTGGGGACCCGCTCGACATAATCAGTAGTAACTCTGACTGGTTGTCCAGGCTAAAAGGACTGCAGCTTATTCAAAAAGAGATCTGGAAAAAGGTTGGCAGTGCATACATGCCAGGATCCTTGGAGGTGCCCCATCGATTCCAGGTTGGAGACTTGGTTTATGTGCGACGACACCATAGCCAGAATTTGGAACCTCGGTGGAAAGGTCCTACTGAGTCCTGCTCACCACCCCAATGGCTGTTAAGGTAGAAGGCATCGATGCTTGGATCCATGCGTCACATGTCAAACCCGCTCCAAAGGACCTCCCTTCTAACTGGAAGATCCAGCCCAGTGATAATCCCTTAAAGCTTAAGCTTGTTAAAAATGTTAGCTGTGAGTAATATCCCCAAATTGTTGGTGCTTTTAGCTCTGTTAAATACTTGCTTGGGTTCCAGTCCTCACCAGCCCAAACTTTTGACTTGGGAAGTAACTAATCAGAGACATTATAATTTGGTCTGTATCAAATACAGCCCCACCGTTCACATGGTGGCTGGACTTGTACCCTGATCTTTGTAAAATGGCTTTAGGAGCACCTGCAAAATGGGACTTAGAAGACAACCTAGACCCAAACGGAGCAACTCCAGAGCACTCCGGGCATGGGGGCCCCAGCGAGTGGGGCTTAGATCCCTGGAGGGGGCTGTGGGACCACCAATCACCGCAGTATGCTGCGAGTCCTAACCTTTTATGTTATGTCCAGGACCCCATCAGCAACCTAAATTAGTAAACAAATGTGGAGGAAGAAAAGACTTCTACTGCAAAAAATGAGGATGGGAGACCACTTGTGATACTTACTGGAAGCATCACTGTGAGGGCTAATTATAGTCATGTAAGGCCTCCAGACCGAGGACCCAACAATAGGTGGACTCATCAGCCAATCTGTAACACTTGGTGTCACCCCCTGTTAATCCGGTTCACAGATGCTGGGAAACGGATTTCAACCACTTGGCTGATGGGGTTCACTTGGGGCCTGCAAATATACAAAGAGATATGATGATGGGTTGTTCTTTACCATCAAGCTGAAAACAACAACTCTACCTGCAGATTTGGGACCAAATAAAGCTGGCCCCCATCTGGTTCCCCCAGTAAAGTCGGACCCCCAGACTGTGACTCTCCGTCTGACATCCCCCTCTCCAACTCCTAACTCAAGAATAAGCGGGATTCTTCCCCTAAGCCTCCTGGGCCATACATTACCTCTGGCACAGGGAGCCTTCCAGGCTTTAAATAGCACCAATCTGGAAGCTACTGAGTCTTGTTGGTTATGTTTTGGGATTGCTCCCCCATATTATGAAGGAATTGCCTTTATAGATGAGATAAATAATACTCAAGATATGACAGCTTGTCGTTGGACACAAGGGGAAGCTAGACTTTCCCTGTCTGCCGTTTCAGGGCAAGGACTCTGCGTGGGCAAAATCCCCTCAAGTCATCAGTTTCTATGTAACCAGACCTATAGTGTTACAGGCCTGTCAGGGTACCTCATACCACCGACTAATGGATGGTGGGCCTGTGCCACAGGAATTACTACTTGCGTCAGTACTCAGGTGCTAGCTGATCCTTCTGACTACTGTGTCCTGGTCCAAGTAATCCCCCGAGTCACTTACCACCCGTATGAAGAACCCTTTCAATACTGGGACTCTGTGGGGGAACCATTGATACGAATAAAAAGAGATCTGGGAATTTCCCTTGCTATAATGCTTGGGATCAGACTGGGAGCAGCAGGGACAGCAGCTGGAGGGTCATCTACGGCCTTCCGACATAGTGGGTTAAATGACCTTAGGGCAGCTGTTGATGAAGACATAGAACGATTAGAGAGCACAATTAGAGACTTAAAAAATTCCCTATAGTCATTATCAGAGGTGGTTTGGCAGAATAGAAGAGGTTTAGACTTATTGTTTATGCAACAAGGAGGCTTATGTGCTGCCCTAAAAGGGAAATGTTTCTATGTTGACCATACTGGAGTTGTCATTGAAACCTTAGATCAGGTCATAGAAGGCCTAGAGAAGAGAAAGCGAGAACGAGCCCAAAGCCTAGGATGGTTACAGGGGTGGTTTAATTCCTCTCCATGGTTGACTACTTTAATCTCCACCTTGCTCGGCCCCTTGCTAATTCTTCTCCTGATTATAACCTTTGATCCATGTATTCTTAACAAGCTATTTAATTTTATGAGAGAACAGATTAGCACCGTCCAGGTCCTCGTGCTTCAACAACAACATAAGAAATTAGACATGCAGGCTGAATCTAGCCTGTAATTTTAAGGTTAAAAATTATGAAAAAGAAAAAGGGGGGAATGAGGGACGGGACCACCCGGGGACCAGACAGCAAAACAACTGAACCTTGAAGCTTCAGACCAAGCTGAACCCTGAATAGGGGCCAGGCCAGACAGAAAAACAACTGGACCTTGAATAGAGGCCAGACCAGATGGTCCCCTCTAGAGGGCAGAATGAACTTATTTTGAGAACTTGGGGCAGAGAGGACTGTTCCTGGAAAAGCCACAAGCTGCCAGCTGTAGAGCTGTTTCTCATGTTATTTTATTTTATTTTTTATTTTTTGCTGACCAATCAATGTAAAGAAACACGTGTGGTCTGATTTTTAGGTATAAAAACCCTGTGCTTTGTATGTTCGGGGTCGTCTCCTACCTTTGAAGGGGTGACCCCATCTCGATCAGAATAAAACCAGCCTCCTGCTTTTTGCATTGAGTCGTGGTCTGTGAGTTTACTTGGGAGGGGCGCCGTGCGGAGTCCCTCAGCTGTGGGAGTACAGGTCTTGCACTGTAACCATGGAGCACAGATCCCCTAGGACCAGAGTTATGGTTGTTAGAGTACTGTGGGTGCTGGTAATCAAATTCAGGTCCTCTCAAGAGAAGCCAAGTGCTCTCAACCACTGAACCATCTTTCCACCCCATGAAGCTTGACTCTTCCTGTGTGTGCTGGCTGGTCTCTGTCAACTTCACAAACTAGAGTTTTCTGAAAGGAGGGAATCTCAGTTGAGAAAATGCTTCCATTACATGCAGCTGTAGGGCATTTTCTTAATTAATGATTGAAGGGTGAGGCCATCCCTGGGCTGCTGGTCCTGGGTTCTCTAAGAAAGCAGGCTGAGCAGCCATGGGAAGCAAGCCAGTAAGCAGCACTCTCCATGGCCTCTGCACCAGCTACTGCCTCCTGGTTCCTGCCCTATTTGAGTTCCTGTCCTGACTTCCTCCATGAACAGCAATGTGGAAGTGTAATGCAATGTGGAGAGTCGTGGGACATACAGACAAAGCCAGCCTGAGAGACAGTCCTGGCTGCTCCAGGTAACCCGGAAGCCTCCGAAACCTGCTAAAGCAATACACCTGTGGCCAAGCTTGACAGCTGAGTTGGATCACTAGGACTCACACTGTGTTTCGGAGAGTTGCTTGTTAAGCTGCTTTGTGACGTTTTCACCTGGGGAACTAGTTTTTGGAAAAAGGTTAGGTGGTTCCACACCTTTTTCTTTTTGTATTGATGTGACTTGCCTGCTTTGCCTATATAATGAACCCTGGAATAAACTCGTGCTGCTTCAGTCAGACTGACAGCCCTCTTGAGCCACTCCCGTGTGACGTGTGATTTGTCCTCACTCCCCACTCAGGGCTTCGACAAGGCAAGTAAACCCTTTCCTCCCCGGCTTTGGTCCTGGAGTTTCACTGCAGCAAGACAAACCCTAACGCAGTCTGCCCACTCAACGCACCTTTAGGCACTATTCTAGTTTGCTTTCTTTTGTGTGATAAACACTATGACCAAAAACGTCTTGGAGAGGAAAGGGTTAATTTGGCTTACAGGCCACAGCCTGACCTCAAAGCTGGAGGCAGAAACTGAAGCAGAGACCAAGAGACATGCTCCCTGGCTGATCATCACTGGCTTCCTCAGCAAGCCTTTCCCTGCACACCCCAGGCCGAGCTGCCTAACATGGCTGTGTCCACAGTGAACTGAGCATCCTATATCAATCTGTGCTGCACCCATGAGGCTCAGGTCTTGGAAGCCCAGCTAGGGTGGTGAGGGAGTGGAGAAAGGACAGACACACATGAATGAAGCTGGGGTGTCGTGGGTTTCTCTGATGATGTGATCCCCTCAGCCTGGAACCTCCACGTGTTTATAAGGTACATCGGGAGAAGTGGTTAGCTAGTCTGGGTACAGGGTCTCTATAGGTGAGCATTCTCAGGCTGGAACGGGGAGGAACAGGAAGCCATAGGTGGTAATCTTTGCACACATCGATCATTCTTCATAACCTCTCACACTAGGACTCCCAAGGAAAGCTTTGCTACCCTTTGTAAGCCAGGCCTACATGGATAATGGCTTTGCTGACATACCACAGCCCCTTGTTCTTGGCATCCTAAACCAGCCATGCCCAATTCAAAATACACATTTACTCAGGAACTCACTCACTCAGAGCTGCCTCTGCTACCTTCAAATCAGCAGTCAAGAAAATGCCCCAGAGGAGGCAACACTTATAAATGGCCCCAAGCAGGACCTGAAGCCAAAATGCCAGGAGGGCGAGCGAGTAGGCTCACTTGATGAAGAGCGAGGGCTTCTTCTTAATGAAGCCAAGTGTGTACAGGTTGCCATAAAGGACAAACAAGTGAAATCCTTTATCCATTACAGTGGTTGGAATAGAAAAAGTGCCTGAGACCGGATGCTTTGCAAAACCTTTGAAGACACGTGAGGACAGTGCAGCCCTTTTCCTCTTGCTGAAGAGCTCCCTGGGCACACCACCCCTCCTGACCTTAGTTGGGGTGGGTGGGTTCCAGAAAGCAGAGTATTCAGACACATGCACACCAACTTGCAGAAGCAGCGAGAACTCCAAAAGGCCAATGAGGAACAATATGCAGAGAGCGAGAGGAGAGGGCTGCTCTAGGAAAGAAGACTCTGGTCTACAACAGAGAAATGCTGAAGTGAAAACCAAAGAGAAAAGAACAGGCAGAACAGGCCTGGAAATGGAGCTGGCGGCACCGCAGTGACAGCGCAGCCTCCTAGGAAGAAAAGAGCCCGGCCAGATCCTGCCCTTGGGAATGAGAAACTCTCCTGACAGAGGGGAAGTCAAAGACTCCTGAAGAGCTGAAAGCATGGCTTGTGGACGACAGGGACTTGATCCCCAGACAAGAGCAGCTTTTTATCTTCCTGCCCAGAAGAAGGTGGACTCCATTTTGGAGGATTATGGAAATTATAAGAAATCTC
>JAQQSO010005251.1:0-12178 GCA_028658305.1 Pachyuromys duprasi
GGTGTACAGTGCCTCAGGCTTGCAGGGTAGTCTCCAGAGCAGCTCTGTGGCTGTTTTCACTGCTGCTGTGGGCCTCTGGGCTGTGGGAGATCCATTCTAGACACTAAATGACTCCAGGTCTCACATCATCCAACACTGACTGGTGGAGTGTGGGGAAATGTTTCCCTTTTGAAATTGAAGTACTCAGACTCTTAAAGTATGTGAAGTCACTTAAGAACTGTGGAACTCTGTGTAGGCCGTGGGATGATGTTACCCTCCCTCTCCATCACTTCCTTTCTTTCTCTTTTGTTTTCATTTGTTTGTCTTCTTCTGTTTTTTGTTTGTTTGGTTTTTTTTGTTGATTTTTTTAAAGCAAGTTTTTATTATGTAACCATGGTTGACTTGGAACTTTCTACGTAGACCAGGCTAACCTTGAACTCCCAGACATCCTACCCCTGAATCTGAAGTGCTGAGATTGAAGATGCGTGCCAAGATGCCCAGTGGTTGCAGCTCACTTGTAGGATGACATCTGCAGCATAAAGCAGCCAGATCTGTGGCTACCCACCCGCCTGCCCTTCCAAAGACCCTCCTGATGAGTGGCAGATCCGCTTTCTTTTCGTTTCTTTTATGTTTACATTTTCCCCTTTTTATTCATTTTTTATTAATTACAGTTTATTCACTTTGTATCCTAGCTGTGGCCTCCTCCCTCATCCCCTCCCAATACCAACCTCCCTCCCTCACCTCCTATTGTGCCCCTCCTCTAGTCAACTGATAGGGGAGGTCCTCTTCCAGTCCCTCTGACCCTACCCTATCAGGTCTTATCAGGATTGGCTGCATTGTCTTCCTTTGTGGCCTGGTAAGGCTGCCCCCCACCCCCATCAGGTGGAGGTGATGAAAGAGCCAAACACCGAGTTCATGTCAGAGGCAGTCCCTGTGCCCCTTACTAGGGATACCCACTTGGAGACTGAGCTGCCATGGGCTACATCTGTGCAGGAGTTCTAGGTTATCTCCATATATGGTCTTTGGTTGGAGTATCAGTCTCAGAAAATATCCCTGGGCTTTCCAGAGGTCTCAGAAAAGACCTCTGAGCTCATTGTGGAGCTCCTGTCCTCTCCAGGTCTTTCTATCCCCCTCTTCTTTCATAAAATTCCATGCATTCTGTCCAAAGTTTGGATATGAGTCTCAGCCTTTGCTTCAACACCTCAATAAGAGGCTGTCTGTGGTAGGCTCCTGTTCTGTTTGAAAAAAACTTCAAGTCTCTGAAGAAAGAAATTGAAGAAGATATCAGAAGATAGAAAGATCTCCCATGCTCATGGATCTGTAGGATTAACAGTAAAAATGGCCATTCTACCAAAAGCAATCTACAGATTCAATGCAATTCCCATCAAAATACCAACATAATTCTTTAAAGAACTTGAAGGAACAATTCTTTATCTCATACGGAAAAAAAAAAAAAAACACAACAACCTAGAATTGCTAAATCCAATCCGTATAACAACAGATTGTCTGGAGGTATTGCCATCTCTGATCTCAAGCTGTACTACAGAGTAATAAAAACTGCAGATCGGCTTTTGATTGAGTCTTCCTGTTTGTAGCCAATTTGCAATTTATCAGAGAGTCTGCTTTGGGCAAAGTCATGTTCACTCATGCTCTTACACTTTTGGAAACTAACTTTGCCAACCAAAGAGCCAGGTGCACAGCTCCGTGAGGTAAAATCCCTTTTGCCTAGCTGAAGGCAACTGCATTTGCCAGACGGCCTTGGCCAGGAGCCTCTGTGTCGACCTGGAAGGTGTGAATAGACTGTAGAGTGTCCTGCCCACCTAGCCACCTCTCCTCCTAGATTTTCAGAATATGCCTAATTAGGAGTCCTGACATTTGCCCAAGGCAGAATGATGGAAGACCATTGCTACACAGCTCAAAAATGGGATCCCTGAATGTCTAGTAGGCTGTGAAAACATTTTGCTGTGATTTAGTCACTATTTGGGCCAGGCTCCCAGGGGGGAAGTTTCCATTTCTAATCCCATCCAGTGTCCAGGTCCAAATTCTGAGTAGAGTACACCATGCCACCTGAAGCCTGTGCTGAAACTCCCGGGGAATCCAAGTACAGATCCTCAGGAATTGTCTCCCTCCTTACATACGGCCTGGCTGTATGCATGTGTTTGCCATGTGGCAGGAGGAAAAAGAGCAATGGATTTAAACTTCAGTTGATGAAATATTTGTTTCTTACTGCTTTTGTTTCCCCACTGGAGAGATGACTTATAAAAGAAAAAAAAAAAAGGACCGACGCTTTCCTACAGGGACATTGCCAGTATGAAGCTGATGCCTCCTCTGTTTCTCTTACAGAAATGCTTACCTCTGCCTGGGGGTTTCAATCTTGTATCCACTACATTTTTGGAGGCCATGTAAGAGACAGACAGAGAGGTGCCAATTCTCTGTGTGGTCCCTGCCCCCATGCCTACTTAGTTTTCTCTTTAGTTTTGGTCACATCTCTCCTCATAAATGTGTTGTTTGAACTTATCCGTTTTCCTAATGTCGTGGTTATTTACCTCCTTATGTGGGGCCTTAAAAGGAACGACTCTCCAAGTGTTCAAAAATAAAGAATAAGTCTTGGTTAAAATACGTCTTTTTCATAAAATATTTTGTAGCTATTAAGGGATATGATATTTTCATTAACATTTAGAAATAATATCTTTATTTTAATAAAAAATATTTTATAGAAAAAAGTCCACCCAACAGACACCCCAAAGTAATTAACTGAACATCAATAATCCAAGTGATAATTGACGACACGAAAGGTCAGAAGCACTGCTGATGTTGATGTGCTTTCTGAATTCTCTCCTCACTGCACGCCAGCGATCACCTTCAAGTTTCCTTCCTAGTTAAGCAGCAGGTGAAAATCACATGAAAACATGGTGTCCACTTTGCTTCTTTAGGAATCCGTCATGTTTGTGTAGCATGACTTCTCAGTTGTTGTCCCCACAGCTAGTAGTGTCCACAGGATCTGAGGTTCACACTGCTCCTTGGGCGTACTTCTCCTTTGGTTCACTGCCCCTTGCTCTAACAAGGGCCCGGAATAGAAAATAATCACGGGGCAGAGACTGATTCAAGGCTAGCCCAGTGGCGACACTGGAAACTTTTCCGTTGTCACTCTCCATTTTTGAAGAGCTATAGGCAGAGAACACCTTTAACAGTAGACTACTGAGAGGCCCCTTGGGGTAGAGCAAGACCTGCCACATAGCAGAGGCAAGGGTCTAACAACACACTCTTTACACCAGACATTCTGTGTACTACAAGCAAACTCATCAGTCTCCTCCCCGTCACGCCAGTGAGCCCGCCACCACCACCCAGGTGGTTTCCCAGGGTGATAAATTCAGTCCTTCTGGTGTATTTCTTTGTGTCATTTCCAATTCTGAAAAACAAACAAACAAAAACCCTTCATTCTCTGTTGATTCCAGTGTCTTTTGAACTTTTCTACATCATTGATTCCTACTGATGTGACGACAGAGCACGCTCCATCCCTTCCCTTAGTGTCAGCTCTCCTCCCCAGATGGGTTACTATCCTGCTTACTCCTCAGTCTACTTCCCCTGTGTACAGACTGAGTAGTCACAAAGAAGAAACATCTCCTGCCCTTGCTCTTCATTTGAGCTTCCAATTGGTTCTCATTGGTCCTAATGAAAAAGAAATAGCAGCAGATGAACTTTTCTTTTCAGAGTCCCAGGAGTCTGCCTGTATCTCCCTCTCTTTTTAGTGTTTTCTATTGTGACTATTGGGTAACTGTAGATATTTTTTGTGGTAGATACTGAATAATACAGCTCATCTCTCAAGTAGATATCAGCGTGTTGTTTTCTTCTTACTCTCTAATGCCATCTCTATTCTCACCTAATGATGACTAAACTGTCCTGCATTGCCTACCTAGGGTGAGTACTTAGTGAATACCAGGAAACAAACGGACTTGGGTGGGTTTATTTGTCCAAATATCCTCTTCATTTAACTTTGAGTAGGATTATCCAAGATTCAACCAATACATTAACCTTAATAAACAAAAGTCACCCTCCTCAAAATTTATTGAAATTAATTTATATTTTAAATACTGCTTATTCACCGTTAATATAATTTGACTGGGTAAATGTAGGTATGGTCTTCTTCATTCTTATAAGTTCAAACACAAGTGCTTCATACTTGACTCCTGACAAGACTTTTCTGTGAAAGCCCACCCAAGTCTATTTGTTTCCTGGTATTCGCTAAGTACACACCCTGGACAGGCAAAGCAGGACAGTTTAATGATCATTGGGTGAGGAAATTAATGAGAGGGCATTCAAGAGTAAGAAGAAAACAATGCACTGGTGTCTACCAGAGAGATGATATATATTACTCTGTATCTATGGAGAGCAAACACATTGCATAAAAACAACAACAAACAAACAAACAAACAAAAAACCAAGTACAACACATAGATAAAAGTGTGAACTCTCTGGGCCATCATTTTATCCTGATTACTCCTGGCCTCATTCTCAAAAGAGAAATTGACCAAAATCCTCACTCTGAGTAAGATTATTTTGTTCAGGTGTAACCTGCATTGTTTCTCTCTAATGATGGTGGTATTAGTTTTTTCTGAAATAATGTCCACACAGTGTTTCCTTTTTCATCTAAGGAGGCATGCACGCTTCCGTCTCCTGTTTGATAAAAGTTATTGCTGAGATGATTGTCAGTGCTCTCAGGATGTGTGGGAAGTGACTTCCTCTTGCAAAGGCAGTTCTCTGGCTCCATGGACCTTCTTAATTCTGACTTAACTTTGACTTTGCAGTGGGATCTCAGACAAGGGTGCTTTGTAAACAAGAGGGCGTGGCTATGTTCTAGTAAGTCTGTTTACAGAAACTAGCTGCAAGCTGTCTTGGCCCATGGACCACAGTATTGTGAATGCCAGGTCTGGAGGAATTATTGAAGGGAGGTGGGAATCTAAATGTCAGCCTGGATTAGAGCTCTGCTCTGTATTTCCTGCTATGTTTGTTCCATTATAAAGGACGCATGAAGATGAGTGGCAGAGCCTGTACAAGTGGGAAGTGGAGATGGCAGTTGTGCCTATAACTCTTGTTTAGAATGGGTGACCTCATCAAACAGACCATTGCGTTTTCAACCTCGGAAGCCAAGCCTTTGACTTTCACTCTGAAAAACAATCAGCTTAGAAAAATAGTTTCTCTGGAGTAATGGTTTCAATGTTTACCTTCCGTGAGCAAGATAATGTTTGAGATAAATTTGAGCTACCTCCAAGGTAGCCTGAGGAACTTCTGTGGTGTGTCTGGGAGTGTTTACAAGGCAGAGTTTGCAAACTATTTGCAAACCAGAAATAGTTTGGTAACTGAATGGTTCCTCAGTGGAAGAGTGACGGATTTCTCAAAAAAAAAAATTAAAACAAACAAAAGCCAAGCACACGAGAATAGTCTGACCACTTAAACAGAATTTTAAGACCTTTCAGCATATACCACAAGTATGGATAGGGCAAAGAAAGATGCAGTTTGCAGCTAGGAGCAGACAAAGGTGCAGTTTGTAGCTAGGTGCATCTGCTCATGTGATGTCTCAATACTGTATATTCAACAAAAAGTTCTAGTTTTGGGGGGGGGATGTCAACCACAGATCTTAAATGAGTGGTTTATTCAGTTCTTTTTTTTTTTTCTTTTTTAAGTCCTATTCACTTAAACCATTTTGTTCAGTTTTCTCTGGGCAGTTTGGAAGGTTGTTGATCCCGCCTCTACGTGCCATGCACTCCTTCGATTTAGGGTCCCGACAGACCAAGGTCAGAAATTGTTTTGCTTCAGAGAAAGGTTTGGTGAGTGTTATGAAAAGGAACTTCTCTTGACATCTGAAATTTGTATGGCCTGGAGACTTGAACTACTGAAACAAAGAGGGAACAGCCGCTTAACATTTTTGGAGATTATAAAACGCCACAGGTGTGCCTGCCTCTAAAAGTTATGATTGCATACATCTCAAGAGCTACTCATGCAGCCTCATCATTGAACCCTTCACACCGGTAATTCTGAGACTCTCCACAAGCTTCACTTTGAGAAGCTTGCTCAAATTCAGCTCATTTGTACCTCCTGAGTCTGTTGGAAATAGCTCTTTGGGACAGAAACTGTGTTTTACCTTTGGGCTGTCTCCAGTGTGTTCTCTGGTGTAGGAAACATTTTATGATTTGAATATGGACTGTGTTCAGCATTGGCTCACACACTCAGCAAAACCAGGGAAGCTGCAATAAAGGCTCAGCAGTCTGGCTCCTACTGCTGGCCTTGTGGAAGCCATCACGGTGAATACTGAAATCCAGAGTGAGGCTGGTGTAGACCTAACCAGCTGGATTAATCTCCAGAAGTTTCCATTCCATTCCCAAGAATGTGTGAAAATCCTTAAATCATTACACCAGTCAGGCATGCGAGGCAGGATCTTTATGTTTCTGCTTGTGGATGGGAAGAACACTTAATTGTGTGATTCTTTCCACTGATGACCAAGAGACAAGATGACACTTTAAGAGTGAACTCAATTGACAGTTTGTGATTTCACACGCAAGATCATTAAGTAGAGTTGGTGAGAAAAGCTGAGTTATTAAGAAACCAGAGAAGCATCTATGCTTGTTTCGTTGTTGAAGAACTCTTGCTTCCCCCTCCAACTCTCCCTTTCATTCTTTGAATAATTGTTTGAAATGTATTTAGAGAATATACAGTTCATCACACTGTAGCCTTGGCTCCTCTCCTCTCTTTGTTCCTTTCATTCTTTCTTTACCTCTCCATATTTTCTTCTTTCCACTATTCCTTTTTATATTTTTATCAAGAGTATAGTATAATGAAATCCTTTCAGAAGATTAGCATTTTCCATAGTGTTTATGGGTTAGGACAGAGTTTTGTCCCTTCTGCAAGAGTTTATTCTAATTTGCAGTTGTCTATTTTGAAGTTAAGCTTTCCTGGTTTGAATCAGGACTTTCTGGAGTTTTTCATAAGCTTTAGTGATGCCTGACCCACTGATGAACATCAGTCCTGGTATCAAGAACACAGTATGGTTCTGGCAAGCTATTTGACTCTCTGATTTATCTTATGACCAGTTCTCTGTGATATTGTCACAGTATTGTTTATTTATTTGTTTATGTTTAGTCATTCTCTTTTGTGTTTACTTCATAGCAGTGTTTAGAAAGCTTTTAATTTCATGTTATAATTAAAGAAATGCAGTAATTTATTTTTGGCAGCATAGACATGGTTTGAGCTCATTTAGATACAAGCTATAAAAGCTATAAAAACAATTGTCAACTCCTCCTTCTCTCCCACTTTCATATTCAGAGTTGGCCATGGGGCTTTCACATCTTTCCTGCAATTTGTGATGTGCAGCTTAATTATGACATTGTAGTTCTTCTAATAACTTGCTAAAGAGATTTCAAGAAGAGGGTAATATGATGAAGAAAAGTATGAAGGATAGAAGCAATTGTATCCCTCAGAGCCACACTGTTGCATTTTGCTGACTTAATTGAAATTTCACTAGGCTGGAATACTAGCCTAGGAATCAGAGATCTGACAAGAGCAGCGGATGCTGGAGGGGAACTCACCTCATCTCTCTGAAGTCCATGTTTTCTCTCAATAATTTGAGATAAACTGGGTTTTTGTAGTTTCTATGTCATGGTCTACCTACGTGTTCACTTGTGATCGTTCATGTGCTATATGACGTGAACATTTATTTTCTTCTTTGAGGCATGCCTATTACATTAAAAAAGCTACCAATTGAAAGTACAATTTAAGCTTCATCATTTGCTGCTGAATTCCTGCTTTGCTCTTTGTTTTTAATATAAGGGCTATAAAAATAAGACTGTATCATTAGATAATGACATCATTTCAACTGAGAAACAGATGAGGACTGGACAGATTCAGCACATTAAAAATTGTTGAAGATATAATTAAATAATGCTAAAAATAAACCTTGTAACTAAAGTCAGGAAAACTGTGATCAATAGCCACAGTGCTTAGTAGTTGAAAATCTGTCTTTTACTCAGCTGTAACTGTAGCTTTTCTTTTGATATAAATAAGGGCAAGGATGAGAAAATCTATTATCTGGCCTACGAAAATGATTAAGTGACAAGAATGAGAAAAAGGAATGTTACCAGCATTCAGCCGAAAAGCTCAAAATTCCAGGAACTCTCCATGTTCTTAGATAAACTTTTAGTCTCGTATGTACTTCCAATCAAGAGCTCATGGTACAAGAGCAGAAATTCATCAGTGTCAAGGTGGAAGGGAGGAGGGCAGGGGCATGGTCACTCGGGCGTAAGGTGGTAGATTCTCTGAAGTAACTGTGGACTGTGGAACACCTCAGACACTGGGGTAAGCTGCTTCCCTAAGGTTCACCTGCTGCTTGGTCTCCAGTGCTATTTTGGGGGTGATGGGACCTTTAGGAAGCAGGGCCTAGTGAGAGGTCCATAGGTTACCAGACATCTGACTTTGGAACGAATTGATCTTTATCGCTTGAAGCTGGCTCAGATACATCCAGAATGAGAGTCTGGGATTGTTGTCTTATGACTGCACACTTGTTGCCTTTATTCCTGGCCTATGGTGTCCTCTGCTACGTTTTGGCCTTGAATGCCCTCATAAGATGTGGGTGCCTGGCCTTGAATTTCACATTTCCCCAAACAGCTTAACTTCAGGCTTTATTCTCACCCTTCATCACAAATGGGTGGTTTTCATATGACTGCAATTTACAGAAATTAACATTGAACACTGAAGAAATTCATTCTAGTCACACATCCTTCATGATTTCGTTTTTCATGTGCTTTTCTTTCAGAGGCAGCATGCCATTACATTGCTCAGGCTGACCTGGATCCTGTGCTCTTCTGGTCTTCGAGGTGCTGGGTTACAGCTAGTCTGGATGGCTCCTTATCTCTTCTAAGGAGAGATGATGTACCACCATCTTCTTTAACATGCTCAGTATTCACCTAAACAGAACATTTCATAGCCCATACATTCACTTATAACTATGTGACTCAAGGCTGCTTGACATCTGTTTCAAATCAGATTTTCCCCTCATTTTTATGTATGCCCTCTTGTTCCATCATCTGCATTAAAATTCAAAAGCAGACATGATCTCTTCCATCCTGATTCCTTCCTCTGTTGCAGAACTATAAAATCCATCTTTACTGCCTTGCTTTGCAGGTTTCTTCTGGAAGCCTTTGTCTTCTTGGCCTTTCTCTCGATCACCTTTGGCCTCCAATCAGGCACAGTTTAGAGCCTTTCTTTTTGGCATGCCAATGGCTGACACATCTTTCCACAAAGGAAAGAGCTGAACAAGCTGGCAGTCCCAGAGAGGTCTGCAGATTCTCACTCCCCAGTTTGCAATGCCTTCTCAGCATCTTCTCGCTGTCTCTTATTTCTTCGGCATTTTGACAGTCATTCTCTTACATGGTGAAGGCATCTGGATACTGTAATTACATGTCTGGGTGTGTGTTGAGTGTGTTGTTCTTTTAAAGAGAGACTAATGCCAATCCTGCTCGGTCTCGCAGGGTTGGTAAAATTCTCCCTTTGAATGGGGTCAGTCTTTCCCAGCAAGGTAGTGCTTTGGAAGCTGGGTAGGAAACAGCTGTGTGACATCTCCTCTAGCCTGGAAAATGTCCTGCATGTGGGGTGCTGAGGCATCCCTTTAATTAACAGAGGCAGAAGCCTGTTTTGATTGCCTTAGGGTGCAGCTCTGAGCCTTCTGCAGTATGTTACTCAGGAAGAGATGGTGCCTTACACAATCAGGAAATACTCTGCTACTTAGATGCCTGGTTTCTGAAACACCATGATAAATAAGCCCATGCTTTATATGCTAGAGTCACATTAAGTAAACTGACTGGATGAGAATTCACTTAGAACCCACTCTTCTTGACCAATTTTCAAATATTATTCGGTTTTATAATTACAAAGATGGCAAGCAGTGAATTGTTTACATCTCCGGGTTTTCAGTCTGAAAGCAGCGTGCTTTACTGACCAATGGTGTGATCTTTACAAACACATTTAGTTAAGCACTCTATGTGAACAGGATCCTGTTGGGTTCACATGACAATCGTTGCTTCTTTTGACTGCATTTTCCAGCTCCGTGATTAGAAGCATGTTTGTGGAGGAGGCTTACCAAATGTTTCACAGTATTTTTTGCTCTCTCCATTTGGTCAAACATCTAAAAATTCTTTGCTTTGTAAAACCAGTGATTTATAATCCTGGCCTTAATCCTCTTGTAAGTGGGTGGGTGAAAAAAAAATCACCCTTCTTTTACTAGTTTACTATGCAGTTACTTAGGGACAGTTTGAAGTTGAGTGCTGGATAAGGGTCCTGGTAACAATTACTTGAAATGCCCTATTGATTGAATAATAAAACCTGATTCAGTGACATGTGACATTTGGAATCTAATATGATTTTTAGGTCAGTGAGGAATCTCCCTCCAGGATGTAAGCCTAGTCTTCATCCTGCCATGGTTGACCTTTCTGTTTTAGTAAGGTGTTTTAAGAAGAAAGCACAATTTGAATTTGTATCAATCTGTAATACAAAATTGCTATTTTATTATGTTCTCTAACACTTTTCATACAGTCCTGGCCATCTTGCTGACCAACAGCAAACATCAGGAATATGGGAAGTCATGCAAGAGAAAACTGAGGTAGTATTGACAAGCCACTAGAATGCTGATTGGCACTAATTGTAGATTGCATGCCAAATTTTGCCTGCCATTGTTTTTCTAATACATTTTCATTCTACCCCAGGCATATCCATCTCTGACTGATCTTCTGTGGCTGATGTGTACTGTGAGGACAGATGTGAGTAGTTCCAGCAAAGTCCATATGTCTTGCAAGACCTAAAATAATTACTATCATCTGGCCATTACTGAAAATGTTTGCAGATCCTGGTTTGGGGAGTGGCTCAATTTATCCCACAGTTTTTCCCCAGCAAAAGAGTGAATGTGGACTTCATTTTTCTGCTTACAAATCCTAATGACTTAATTACCTTGGGAAAATTAGGCTGTACAGCAAGCTATTAATGTAGCTTACAAAGTCATTGATTTAACCTAAGTAAATATTGTTTGACATCAATATGGCCTCATGTGACACTTGGTCCACTCATGCTTCATTTGGTATTTTGATACTTTTAGTAGGTAATTATATAGCAGTCATAATTAAGTCATTAGTTTTAATGACTTTTCAAGGAAGGCTAATCATCAGGTGAGCATCTCCTTCGATTCAGACTCTGGTAGATTCCTTTATATGAGAGGCAATTAAACTCCAGGAAGGAAGACATTAACAACACAGGAAAATGTGCTGTGCATTCTGAAACACAGCTAACCTCTCATGCTCTTATCTACTCTAGTTTCTGGGTAAATGGTATGATTGAACTAAAGACAAACTCTTGGACTCTGTGAGTATCAAAGCTGGCCTTTGACAGTCTGTGTGGCTCAGGTGTCCTAACACTGTCCATTATGTCCACATTGCTACATTGAGGAGCTTTGTGTCTTCCGAGGAACTACTTGACTCATGTGATGTCATTGTGTTGACAACCGTATTAGAATACTTCTCAAATATCATCAGCTCCTAGTGAAACCATACCAACAAATGAGGTAAAAAGGCCTAATGTAATCTCCTGTGTATATGTGAATGTCTGTGTGGGGCTGTGCGTATGTGTGCAGTGTCCTTGGAGGCCTTACGAAGGCATTCAATCCCCTGAGCTAGAATTACAGGAAGGTATGAGATGCTAGGTTTGGTTGCTGGGAACTAAATGCTGATCCTCTACAAAAGCAAGTAATCCAATTTAAAAACGGGGAACAGAGCTAAACAGAGAACTCTCTGTAGAGTATTATAGAATGGCAGAAAAAACACTTAAAGAAATGTTCAACGTCATTAGCCATCAGGGAAATGCAAATCAAAACGACCCTAGGATTTCACCTTACACCCATCAGAATGGCCAAGATCAAAAACTCAAGTGACAACACACGCTGGAGAGGTTGTGGAGAAAGGGGAACCCTTCTCCACTGCTGGTGGGAATGTTAACTTGTACAACCACTCTGGAAATCAATCTGGTGCTTCCTCAGACAACTAGGAATAGCACTTCCTCAAGATCCAGCTATACCTCTCCTAGGCATATATCCAAAAGAGGCTCAAGTGCACAATAAGGAATTTGCTCACCCATGTTTGTAGCAGCTTTATTTGTAATAGCTAGAAGC
>JAQQSO010005252.1:0-12178 GCA_028658305.1 Pachyuromys duprasi
AGAGAGAGAGAGAGAGAAATCCTGGTTGCAATGGTGGTTTTCTGAATATAGGCACCAACCAACTACACTATATGAATTTAAAAGATAAAGTTTTTGAATGTTTCTGAATCACATTTAAAATAATTTTATACATTTAAATTTCTATGGGACAATTTCAAACATTGCTAATTTTATCAACATAGAATTTTCAAATAAAGAATTTGTCTTATCTCTTTGAAAGCTGTACTAATATTTTCATGTTTAATAAAACAAGTATAAAAATAAAAAATATTAAACCATCTTATTAAAGAAATAATTATTCATCCTATGTTTTTAGTAAGACTTAAAGAGGTCCCACCTTCGGGGACAGAAGGGGATTGACTTGCCTAAATGAAAAGTTATGTCTCCACCCTAGTGCAGAGCTTTTGCAAATGAATCCCACTTGAAGTTTGAGTAAGACACAGAGACTTCTGTAGAGTCTAAAGCTGTTGCCCTTTTGCTGGGGTAGTCTCTCAGCTAGCTGTGTAAACTCATCCTGACTTCTCTGCTGTGCTATCTCTCCATGTGGTTCCCACTGCCTGCTTTCTGATCCATTCATCTCCCTTCTGCTCTAAATGGGTCTTTCTGAGTCTGCTGCTTCTTCTGCATTCCTCCGAATCTCTGAGTCTCATCCCAACACTTCCCGCCCCAGCTATTTATTACACAAAAAGCCACATTCCAGACGGAACAATTCAGGAGCAAAACAATGCCTGCTCTATCTCTTATGGGTTGCCAGTTTGGCAAGGACAAGCATTTACAAACAGAAAATTGGTGATGGGCCATAGAAATTACAATACCAAAATCCTGCCAGCACTCAGCACTCTGCCTGAACAAAATTAACAATTGAAAATGTAGGGATTGCAGTAAAATCATGGGAAGAGAAGAGAGAGGGAGGGTGGGGTTGGGAAAATAGGAGGGAGGGGCTACACCTGGGATACAAAGTGAATAAATTGTAATAAATAAAAATAAATTGATTAAACTTAAAAAATAGAAAGAAAATACAGGGACAAACTATGGGAGTAGGGGCTGTCTCTGACTCTGTTCCTGCCTTTCCCCTAGCTAAGCTGCTTTGTCAGACCCCAGTGGGAGAGGATGCTCTTAGTTCTGCTGTAACTTGAGGTGCCAGGGCGGTTTGTACCCCTGGGGGGCCTCCCCTTCTCTGAGAAGAAGAGAAGGGTTTTTACTATTTAGGCTGCCTGCTTTGGAGCTGCCTAGCAACCAAGATGTCATCAAGTGTCACCCACCAGGTAGCCACACTTGGCAAGAGCCATTCAGTTGCTCCATACAAGGATCAGCCAGCCACTTTGGCTCTTGCTGGCTTGCCCGCTTCTCCTCTTACCCTCTCTCTCTCTCTATCCTGCTCTCTCCTCTTCCTCTGTCAGGCAGTCCCTCTCCTCCCCCATCATGTCTCTTTCTTCTCTCCTTCTCTCTCCATCTCCATCTATTAACCTATTCCTTATAAAATCTGTTGTGTCTATAATCGTTTCATTGCTCCTAACAGGGGTAATGGAAGGAGAGGAAGTGAGTGTGGGACTCAGAAAAGAGAAAGGAGGTGACTGGGATCAGGCTGTAAAGAGATTAAATAAATAAATAAGCAAGCAAACAAAAAGATAATCCAGGGACACACCTTTTCAATGTGAGGGAAGGTTATCCCAATATGACGTAGGTCACAGATTCCATTCTCTCCACCTAAAGGAAAGCTTTCTTTTTGTGGGTGTGGGTCTTTACTGATACTGTGATATTCTTTCTTCTGAAAAGGTAATCTTACAGTCATTTAGGAAATGTATTGAAATTGCACAACACACTTAAATAATTTCACTGTGAAAATCTTGAGATCCAGTTACAAAGATATTCACCAGAAGGAATTAATATCTGGATTAAGTTTCAGTTCCCACCTCACACACAGCCTCCAGGGTGCTCATTTAGGACATAAGAAAGAAAGGTCTTTCCTGGCCAGAGAACAGAGTACATTACTGGAACTCCTGTTTCCTGAGGTCTGTCTCTGAGTCTGTCTGAGTAGTTTCTATCTGCTGTTGTTATTGTTACCCCTCTGAAGAAGGCATCCTAACTACCATTTAAAGAATTAGAGTATTGATCTGTGTAGTTTTGTTGAGGTAAGCAGAATCTTCAGGTGTGACAATCGGGATATACCCCTCCAATGGAACTGTCTAAGGAACTCTGAAAATACATTGTTTTTCCATTTATTCACCAGCCACAAGAAAAAGGACAATCCTGGGTAGAGGGCAAATGTTAAACCTTTTGGCCACTGAAATTTTTTTTTCCATCCTTCACATTAAGGTCAACAGCTAAGCTGTAAATTACTGTAGATTAGTTTTAATTATGCATTCATCTTCATGCCTACTAAAAATAGTTACAGGAGAAGAAAAAGCTAAAGCAGTATGTTCAATAAAGGTGGATGGAATAAAATTCTGTGAAAATGGCCTTATCTCCTTGTCCTGGAATGATAAAAAACATCAATCCACTCATTGCCCACATACCCAGAGCATCTGCGGCCTAGACAGAAGCTGGATGTGCACCGATTGGAGGTCCAAGACCAGGCCACGTTTCTGACTATTTAGTGCAAGTTTTACTGAAAGCAGAAAGCAAAACAAGAGACAAAGCTGCATAGACACTGGATTTTGTTTGCTGGGAAACAATGCCAGAGAATACATGAACCCTAATTATCTTTCCAGTATTGTTTGGCCCCATTGAAACTATGGGTATCAAATATTCACCACAGAAACATGTCTTCTTGGACCGATGCTGCCATCAGGTGATAGATACCTCAGCTTAGGCCTTCCGTTCAATTCCTTGCACCATGACTTTTTAGAAATCTTGTTTGGATTAATATCTGTAGTCTCATCATATACATAATATTTTCTCATAATATAGAACTGTGTGTCCCCAAATCATCTACACTTTAAGACTGTTACTTCTTACTCACTTTTAAGTGAAAACCAGAATTGAAATACCACCTCACATAAATCCAAACTGTTTTATTCACAAAATTATATACACGTAACACACTCTGACATTTGTTCTTTTAGTGTGTTGTGCAATTTAAAGGGGTCAGTATCACAATCAGGCCACTTTGCACCTCACAAGAGTTTGCTCTAGTGAATGGAAACGTCTATTTAAGTAAACGCTGTCCCCCATTGTGTAGGTGGGCAGAGTCGTAAGTGAACACACAACCCAAACTTGTCATGTTGTCTGCCTCTTACAAAGATACCCAGCAATTAGTTATTTAAACAATGGTGTACTAGGGTAGACACGTTATTTCCAGTAAATATGATATCTGGTACAGATATCTTTAACCAGGCTAAACAGACGACCCCTATCTTTCTCATACAGCACTCATCACGAATCCAATCATATAGGCATGCACCCCCAATCCACAGCACCTGACCAATGTGACAGCTTCAAGTTCCATTCTTGGTTCCTAAGATAGTTTTGATATTATTAAGTTGGGATTTTTAAAATTACCATAAGAAAGAATACATTAACATGTAACACCCTAATACTCCAATGTTCTAGATATACTAAATACTCACCAGAATCCTTTTCTTTTAGAGACAAGAAATTCAATATCAAAATCAAACTGCACAAGATTAGACTAACATTCTGATCATGACAAAAGCAGCAGATAAAATTAAACTATTGACTAAAATATCATTAACTGTGATGGCTGCTATTGATGTTCACTTGACTGGACTGAGAAATGCCATACATTTGGTGAAGCATGTTTCTAGGTTGGCTGTGAGAGCGATTCTAGAGAGGACTGACATGTGGGTAAATATACTGAGTATGGAAGACCCGCCCAACGGTAGGTGACATTGTCAGATTTGGGGTGCAGAGTGGAGAACACTGAAGGGTGAAGCAGCCCTCACCTCTGCACACAGATCTTCTTAAGCAGGTCTGACTTCACTGCTGTCCTGGTCCATGGATACCCAATTCCTGATACTTCAATTATAATCCCTCTTCTTGTGTACCAAGCTTTTCTGTGTTATTAAGATTTCTGTCCTTTGCAATGAAAAAAATCTCAAGTCAATCAACATAGAGAAAAATTTCACCTTGGCTCATCACATTTGAGGTGTGAATCCACAACTGCTCACTCATGACATTTTGAGCTGAGTGTATATAGGACATCATGGTTGAGAACATGGAACTAAGGAGGAGCTCATTTCATGATGTCTGAGAAGCTGAGAGGGAAAAATCACAGGATTGGGTCCCAATATTCCTTTCAAGGACACATCTTCAAGGACCTAACTTCTTTCCAGTGAGCCTCACCTCCTAAATATTTTAGTCTCTTAATAGCTACACCTGGATTATAACTTTCCCTTAACAGACCATCTGTTAAAGGTCTGCTAGTCAATCTGGTGCGTCTATAATCACAACACTAGGGTATCTGAAGCAGGAAGATCCCAAGAGTGAGGGTATTTATACAACACAAATTCATGCCAGCTTGTGCTACATAGCAAGGCACTTTCTAAGAAGAAAAATTTTTCTGGGAAAAAAAAATAATCATATGAAAAGTGAAAGTGCTGATTGCCATTTTATACAATAAAAGTACCATAGTAATAAGAGATCGTGTGAATTGCAGCTGCGGATCGTGCATTCTAAGGGGTCATGCCAATCACTTTATTTATTTTCTCCTTGATGAATGCATTTGTAGAGATACTCTCTTATTTAGTGCATGGAAGCATCGCCTATCAACAAAAAGCTGATGGTGTAGGAAACAGGAGGTGGGCGTTCCAGCAGAGATGAACACTGGGATACAGTCAGGGGGAGATTCTCCTCGACTCGGAGAAAGATGGATGCATGAAACTCAGGAGAGGTGACCAGCCACATGGCACACATAGAATAGAAAAAACAGGTTAAAAAAAAAGGTATGAGCTTGTCAAGGAATGAGCCAAAGCTTATGGCCTAGGTATTCATAAATAATAAAGTTTCTGAATTGCTATTCCAGGAGCTGGGGCATGGGAGGAAAAACAAAAAACATGGTTACATGCGTTGTTATAGATTCACAACATTAGACTGTTTCCATTTTATCCCATTCACATTTTTAATTTTTTGAATATAAATTACATGTCTTTCAGTAACAATGTAGCTTTAAGTGACAAGTTTTGAATAAATCCTGTATGTGGAATTCTAATTAAAGTTGTACTTACTTATCCCACTGCTGTTTTATTGACTCTGAAAAACCAATGTTTTCTTACGAAGCCCTCAGTCGTAAATTATGGTCTCATTCATTTTCCAAAACTGTCATAATTACTCATTTAATAATTGAACAAGGTGCTTTCATGTACATAAGAAACTAATCTTATTTCTGCATGTCTTGTTCTGTCCCTTCAGGTACTTTCAGGAAGTTGTTTATTGTAAAAACATCAGCTACAAATTCATAAAATACCAATAAACAAAAAAGAAAGAAAGAAAAATGAAAAAGCACTAAGTGCTGTTTTTGAAAACAAAATGTAATAGTCACAAATAAAACAGAAGAACTTGGGATTCAAATGCTATAATCCACACTTATTGGAGCATAATTACAAAATAATTTGACATATACGTTTTTAAAACCCTAGAATATTAATTTGATATACTTGCTTTAGGGAGTTTTTGTAAAACCTAGTTACTGAAAGTGATGGATGTGTGCAGGACACCCCGACACTGACAGCTACTGCACAGATTACGCTGTATTTTACATGCTACATCTTTCTCACTTTACCCATTCAGAGCTTTGGTATTTGCTGAATTTACAAACACAATCTTCCTTTGTTTCTTCTTTCTCAGAAATTACCGATAATGACAATTCTTCCAAAAAATAGTTCATTTTCTTTTTAATGCTCTGTGTGAAGGTGTTTACCATGATTGCTGGCAGAACACATGCTAGTGACATACCAAGAGCAATGTCAACAGTGCACACACATTAGCCGACAGCTGTGCAGAGGGCAAGCTCATACAGAATTCTATTTAGCTTACCAATTATCATTTTAAAGGCCAATTCAGTCTGAAAATAAAGAAGATAAATTATTCTGGTCTGTAATTGATTCTATGATAATGCCTCTTAAGTAACATCGACACCTCAGGGAGAAAAAAATGAGGTAACCTTTCCTTACATTGTAAAGAATTTGGAGCTGGGGTGGAGCTCAGAGATAGAGTTCTTACCTAGCATACTCAAGGCCCTGGGTTCCATTCTGAGTACTGGAAAAAAAATTTTTTTTCACGAGTTTGAGCTCCTACTTGACAAATTTTCATGACTACTGCACAAATATTAGATGATATCACATAAATGACGATGTGTAAAATTAAGTTTACTTTTTAATATGTTTTACCTACGGTAGACATACTGTTTCACAGATTACATTTATCTATGTACTAAAGGTAGCCTTTTTCCTTTTTATGTGTGTGCACATGTGCGTGCGCACATGTTTTTAAACAATACAAAACAAATAAACAAAGAAAAACAAAAAACAAGGCTACAAATTTGATAAAGGGCAAGGAGGACATATAGGAAGGTTTTGATTGAAGAAATGGAAAATGATATAATTATATTATAATCTCAAATGTTTTACAATTAAAAAGAAAAGGGAAAAATATATTGTAAAGTTTGTGTGTTTGGGGGGTCACAATGAAGAATATCCCTGTAACACCACAGAGACCATGACAATATCCCAGAAAATCAAAATGAGGAAGGTCCCTTGGAAAACTCGAGAGGTTCTGTTTTCTCTGCTTATATCAGAAGTAAATATTTTATATTAATAAGGAAAGCTACCTTGGGCTGGGGTGATGATTTCATTGGTAAAGTGCATGCCTTGCAAGCATGAGAGCCTGACTTTGATCCCCACAAAACAAAAATGCAGACCACAGCAGTCTGTTCCTGGAATGCCAGTGGTGGAAAGGTAGAGGCAGGAGGATCTGGAGCTCACAGCTCAGTTACTCTGCCTATTTGGTGCAGTCAGAATTGGAAGGACCCCATCTCACAAAAAGGAGACAGCATTCCTTAAGTTAACCCCAGCCTCCGCATACATCTCCCAACCAAATATGCAAATAAACACACATACACATATTCACACACACAAACACATATACACATACACCAAAAAAAAACATGCACACGAAAACAAAGGCTACCGTTATTAAGCTTATGAATTCAATCCATAAAACAATGTTTCTAAAATAGGTACAACTATCAATATCTAAAATAGTTTTAAAAGTACAGTATTAATTTTACATGTGATCATATATGTAATTTCATAGAATATGTATGACTATTACTCATCGTTGGTCATGAAATTATGTGTGTGTGTTTCTAAATATGCATTAGGGAGGGAAAGGTGAGATAAACACAGATGACTGAGGGAGGAGTGTAAAATAACAATAAAGATGTCTGAAAAGGTCATAACAAATGGTACTATTAAATATCTACTAAAAGTACTCATAATAAGTTGGTGCAAAATATACATGCATAGCTTAAATAAATTTTTCCCATCTATGCTGGCAATAGTCCCCACAAGAGCCATAGACCATCTAACCAAAACCTGAATACCAGACATGGATACTGGGTCATTGGACAGGGTTGTCCAAGAGACTCCCAAAACATTACAGGCCATTGTTATTGTCCTTGGTGGCTCCTCAGAGGTAGAAGTTAAGTCTATTGCTGAAGATACCATGCACGTCAGACACAGGGCCCAGAGGACATGAGCTGGATCTGACCTGAAATCTTCTCCCTGAAGACTTGCTTTCATAGTAACAGATGGCACCTTGCAAAGCTTCTCTCAGCTTATTGATACTAGTTTTCCTCATTGCAATTAGCTAAATAAGCAGCCTATGAAAAGTCACCATCATGTCAGGGCCACTCCTGAGCCACTAAAATAGTGATTTGTGGTCCCATGCCATAAGAAGTGTCCCTGCTGCCTATCAGAAGGTTCTGATGAGAGCCATTTTCTCTAGAGGATTTTGGGCAGACAAACATGAACCTTTGCTACTGCATCTCTTTGAGAGGCACTGACTTCTATGTAGTGAACACTTGGGTTGTTGGATATAGTAGCCCTGCGTTTGATTGCCAGGGCTCCAGGAACTGTTCTGACCAGATAAGAAAAACCGGTCTCAAGAAGAAATGAGCTGTGTGCTGTCCCCAGAGTCCTGTTGTCTGGCCCATGACTCTGCCTATCTTCCCAAGGAGGCCTGCAGGCCCCCAGGAACATCCAGGTTAGATCCTTCCCCTCAATCCTTTACTTGCTGGCTCCCCTATCCACTGGGCATACCCAGTAGTGGTAAGCTGGGCACTGTCCCCTGAGCTCTATTGTCTGTCTGGCCCACTTCCCGGCCTGCTTTCCTCAGGAGTTGTGACAACTCCAGGAACATTCAGGTTAGACCACTTCCCACCTACATCCACTCCTAGGCACTCCATTTTTAGCATCCTTGATGGCCAGCCAGCACCAGAGACAACTATAAAGCTAAAGACCAGCATAAGAACACAATCAACAAGAGCCAGGACAATATGATACCATCAGAGCCCAGTTATCCTATTACAAGCCCTGACTATTCTAACACAGCCAAAGCACAGTGAGATGACCTTAAATCCAATCTTATAAAGATGATAGGGACCTTTAAAGAGGAAATTAATAAATCCTTTAAAGAAATACAGAAAAATTTGATCAAATAAGTGAAGGAAATTAATTTAAACTGTTCAAGATCTGAAACGGAAATAGATACAATAAAGAACAGAAACTGAGGCAATCCTGGAGATGAAAAACTAGGGAAAGAATGTGAACTATAGATACAAGCATCACAAAGAGGTGGAAGAAAAAATCTCAGTGTAGAAGATACAACTGGAGAAATCAATACATCAGTCAAAGAAAACGTTAAATCTAAAAAGTTCTGACACAAAAGATCCAAGAAATCTGGGACACTATTAAAATAAAAAAAATTAAAAAATAAAACCTAAGAATAACAACAATAGAAGGAGAAGACTCTTAGCTCCAAGGGCCAGAAAATATTTTCAACAAAATCATAGAAGAATATTTTCCCAATCTCAAAAAAAAGATGCTTATAAATACTAACAGAAAGCTTGCAGAACACCAAATATATTTGAGTAGAAAAAGATCCTCCCACCACATAATAACCAAAACACTAAATGTACATACAAAACAAACAATATTAAAATATGCAAGGAAAAAGGCCAACTAACATATAAAGGCAGACCTATCAGAATTACACCCAACTTCTCAATAGAGACTACAAAAGCCAGAAGGGTCTGGGCAGATGTCCTGCAGACCCTAAGAGACTACAGAAGTCAACCAAGACTACTACATACAGCAAAATTTTTAATCACCATATAGAGAGAAAACAAGATATCCCATGGGGAAAAAAACAAATTTAACCAATATCTACTCACAAATCCATCTCTACAGAAAATACTAGAAGAAAAACTCCAACCCAAGAAGGATAAATAACTTCACCCAAGAAAATACAGGAAGTAAATAATCACACACAAGCAAAACAGAAAGAAGGGAATAACACACACATACCACCAACAACATCAAAATTACAGGAATCAAAAAACATTGATCATTAATATCTTTCAGCATCAGTAAACTCAATTCCACAATATAGAGACACAGGCTAACACAAAGAATAGGAAAATGGGGTCCATCATTCTGCTGCATACAAGAAACACACCTCAGCATCAAAGATAGCCATTACCTCAGAGTAAAGGGCTGAAAAGGGGTTTTCCAAGCAAAAGGACTCAAGAAGCAAGCTGAAGTAGCCATTCTAATATCTAATGAAATAGACTTTCAATCAAAATTCATCAAGAGACTGGAAAGGACACTTCATACTAATCAAAGAAAAAGTCTACCAGGATGATGTTTCAATTCTGAACATCCACACTTCAAATTCAAGGGCATTCACATCATTTAAAAAAAACAATAAAACACTACTAAAGCTTAAATTACCTATTGAACCCCACATATTAATAGTAGAGACATAAACACCTCATTCTCACCAATGGACACGCCATCAAGACAGAGACTAAACAGAAAAATAGTGAAACTAACATAGATCATGAATCAAATGGACCTAAGAGATACCTATAGAACATTTCACTCAAACACAATATACCTTCTTCTCAGCACTTAATAGAACCTTCTGTAAAATTGACCACATTAAAAAATTGACCTCATAAAGCGAGCCTTAACAGATAAAAGAAAATTGAAATAAGCCTTTGTATTGTATCAGACCATCATGGATTAAAGCTAGACTTCAATAACAACAGAAACAACAGAAAGCCTACAAATTCATGGAAACTGAACAACTCTCTACTCAATGAACATCGGATCAAAGAAGAAATAAGAAAAAAATTAAAGACTTTCTAGAAGTCAAGAAAATGAATGTACAACATATCCAAACTTATGGGACACAATGAAAGCAGTGTTAAGAGGAAAGTTCATAGCACTAAGTGCCTTTATAAAAAAATTGGAGAGATCTCACACTAGCAATGTAACAGCACACTTGAAAGATCTAGAACAAAAAGACCCAAACACACCCAGGAGGAGTAGACCACAGGAAATAATCAAACTCAGATAAAACAAGACTTTTTTTTTTTGGACCCACTGGCAGTCTAAATAATGACACTTTAATTAATATTTTAAAGCTTAGACCTTGACTGGGCAGCCTCTCAGCTAGTTTATCTAACTTAATCTGACTATTCTAGCCTATGACCTACTACATGGCTAGTTTTTACCTCTCTGCACCTGTTCATGTCAGTCTACCTCCCTGTCCCAGTGGCAAATCCCCATGTCTGAATATTCTCCCAGAGTCTCTCTGCCTGGCAGATCTGCCTTTGACTTCTTGCCCAACCGTTGGTCCTCAGCTCTTAACTAAAGTCACTCACAAACAATTCTAGACTGCCTTAGGCAGATGAGGAAGAAACAAATATCTATAAAATAAGAGACTTGTGATGGGCTATAGCTCTCTGCAGGTATAGAATTAATAACTGAATACACTGAGACACACCTTCACACAGTGTTCCACAACACTTGTGGCTGAAATAAATAAAATAGAAACAAAGAGAACAATACAAAGAATCAATGAAACAAAAATTTTGTTCTTTGAGAAAATTAACAAGATAGACAAACCCGTAACTCGGGCACTAAGATCAACAATTAATAAATAAGATCTCATGAAACTGAAAAGGTTCTTGAAGGCAAAGGACACCTGTCAAGGACAAAATGGCAGACAACAGAATGGAAAAAGATCTTCACCAACCCTGCATCTGACAGAGGGCTAATATCTAAAAGCCAAACATGGTGGTGCATGCCTTTAATCCCAGCACTCAAGGTGGCCTGATCTCTGTGAGTTTGAGGCTAGCCTGGTCTACAAAGTGAGTCCAAAATAGCTAAGACTACACAGAGAAATCCTGCTCAAAACAGTGACAACAAAAAAAGAACTCAAGAAATTAGACACCAATAGACTAAATTAACCCAATTTAAAAATGAGATACAGAGCTAAACAGAGAAATCTTGACAGAGGAATTTCTAATAGCTGAGAAGCATTTAAAGAAATGCTCAGTGTCTTTACTCATCAGGAAAATGCAAATCAAAATGATTCCAAGATGCCATCTTATATATGTGACAATATCTAAGATCAAAAACTCAAGTGACAGAACATACTGTCGAGGATGTGGAGAAAGAGGAACCCTCCTCGCTGCTGGTGGGCATGTAAATTTGTACAACTACTTTGGAAATCAATCTGGTGGCTTCTCAGAAAATTAGGAATAGTTCCACTTCAAGACCCAGCTATCCCATTCCTGTGCATATACCTAAAAGATGCTCCTTCACACCACATAGACACTTGTTCAATTATGTTCGTAGCAGCTTTATTCATAATAGCCAGAAACTAGAAACAACCCAGATGTCCCTCAACCAGAGAATGGATATAGAAACTGTGGTACATTTACACAATGAAATACTGATCAGCTATTAAAAACAAGGACATCATGAAATCTGCAGGCAAATGAATGGAACTAGAAAATATCATCCTGAATGAGGTAACCTAGACCCAGGAAGATGCACATGGTATGTACTCACTAATAAGTGGATATTAGACCTATAATAAAGGATAACCAATCTGCAGACCCAAAGAAGCTAAGTAACAAGGAGGG
>JAQQSO010005253.1:0-12178 GCA_028658305.1 Pachyuromys duprasi
GATGGAAGGGGAGGAGGTCCTCCCCTGTTGGTGGACCTGGAGGGGGCAGGGAGGAGATGAGGGAGGGATGAGGGAAATGGGAGGGAATGAGGGAGTGGACTATGCCTGGGATGCAAAGTACCTAACCTGTGATGATATAAAAATAAATAAATCAAATTGAAAAAACCCAAAAAAAATCTGAGAAAGAAAAAAAAAAAGGTAAAGATAGGGCAATACTCAAACCCATAATATTAGATCTTGTGTCTCCATGTCAGAAACCAGGGAATGATTATGAAATTATCTGTGTTACAATGATCATGTGCAGGCCCACTCTTTAGTGTCAGCATCTAGCAATTCCATGATCCTAACATTTACAAAAGCCAAAATTAATTTAGGATTTATAGTCACAGCTTCATGCAATAAAATTTCAAGACCTGTCTCTGAAACCTTGGGAGCATAAATTTCATATTTCTCTCACAACTTTGGTTTTCCCAATTCCTTCCAATATTATCTATTATCTTCACCTTTCACCACTATCGGACTTCTGGAGCTCATTGTGCCAAACTCTTCTTCATTCCTCCCACAAACCAATTCGAAATTCTTTTGAGCCACATAGTGAGGTTTAGCATACCAAGTTTCCACATTTTGGTTCCAATGTTTGTATATTACTTATTTTCCTTCTTTATATAACCATAAATCCAGTAAGAAGCAACTTCAGGAAGAATAGCCTTAATTTGTCTTAGAATTTGAGTAGATACAATCTACCCTGGCAATGGAGGAACGTTGCAGGAAGAATGTGGCTGGTTACTTCAAATATGGAATCAGGAAGCAGAGAGATGCATGCTCAATTCTTATAACTTTTATTATCATTTCCCTTGAAATTTTAAAGGGTCATGTTTTATATGACCCTATTTTAACAACAGCATGGAATATAACAAGTACTCAGCATCTAAAGTTCTAGAATGAAGAGCTATAGAATAAGATTTAGGAAAATAGTGAGGATTCTAAGCATGATTAATTTTAAAATCCCATTTCCCAGCAATGATTCTTAAAGTAAAACACAAGTTTGGCAACATGTCTTACTTTTATTCTTAATGGATCAGTATTAAACATACACTTAAATTTGTATCACTTAGGAAGTTCTCCTTATGCCAGTGTACAGAAAGTATCACCAATCATTTTGTTAATAATTATCAGTATTAAAGGACTATAGTCTGATAATTTTTGCTATGTTTATTTACATGTGACATTGTTTCTTAAATACAAAACAAATGCAATACAACAACAAACTTTTAAGTTCTCCTGTACATTGTAAGATATTTTGGAGTACTTTTTGTTGTGACTGGCAGCAAACTACAAAGTGTGTTTCTTTAGTATACATTCTAAAATTTAAAGTCGTTGGTCTTTACATTATCTTAATTTTCTTATTTTGATAGTCACTTGTGCTTAAGAGAAGTCTAAATTTCAGTGCTAAGCCATGTTTGCAGCATACAGATTGATGTACATGAAGTTGCATTTATGCTTCCCAATTGTATCTGCAAGTCAAAACAGATTGAAAAGTCAAGATTTCTCACTTTGGAAATTTATGATGTATCATGATTTAAATCATAACACAAAAATGAAAATAGAACTGGAAGAATAGACGATTAGTAACTTACTTCCTCACATACATTTAAGCTTTAAATTATACTTTATTCAGAATAATTCTAAGAATTTAATAGCTCCATTACTTAAAGTTAGAAGGCGTTTTCTAAATGTGATTTACAAACATTTCAGAAACATATCCTTGCCAACAAAACTTCATAGACTTCATAGAGTACAACAAAATTTAGTTGTACTCATTTTTTTTATCCACCTGGAGAAGTGGTTTCCGTGACTTCCTGTGCCTTCTCCAACACTGGGTAGAGTCACACTCAGGCACTGCCTGTTGGCAGTTTGTAGCTAAAGTGGAGAATTACAGCAATGAGAACAGATTCTTCCTGTGTACCACTTACCTGGTGGTTTGGCAGAGAGTGCCCTGAATTTGTGTCTTTACCAGAATGCAGTATTATAGCTGGTTCCTATTAATAAAACAATTCAAGGTTTCTAAGAATATTTTTTCTTGAAATGATAATTAAAATACTCAGTTGAGGAAAAGACATAAGTATGTAACGTTTTTGTTCATTCATATTCCTTTCAAGTGCAAACACATCATTGAATCCTTTCTTTCTTTTAGTTTAATACTTCTATTGGGCCCATATTTGAGAGAATGAGAATAATCACTACTTGTAGACTCATCAAAATTGTAAGAAAATAATTTCTCCATTCACCCATACTTTTAGCTTCTGAGATGAGAGAGATTCTTAAATATTTCAGGATGGCACAGCTATTTATTAAAGTAACCTGATGTATCCCGTATTTATGTACTTGTCTCATAATGGACTTTATGCACTGCCAAAAGATTTTATGTTTACTTATTAATAGAAAAATCTACTTGATCTTGTTGACACCATTATGTGCTTCATTTGTAAAACACATTAGTTAGTAATAAATATGATATTATGCTTTTCTATTCAGAAATTGCAATGTATTTTCATTGACAAAAATGTATAATCAGCAAAAAACATACATCCATATTCATTATTCTGCCATTCAGGTTTTTTTAGTTCATTATCATTTTAAGGAAATACGCAAATTCTAAAATTATAAATTCACTATTTTTCAATAACAAAACTGTGATCAAAATCTGTTTAAACTTGGGTCTTGGAAAAATCAAGAACATACTGGAAATTAATGAATTTTAATTTAACTACTTACATTATTGTAACCCTAGAATCATCCAAAGAATTTGAAATAGGCCATGTAAATCATGAATTGGATATAATGGAGTGGCATTTATTTGTACTCCAATATTTGAAGACTGAAGGTAATGAAAGCAGTTAGCTATGCATACCAGAACAATAGTCTTCCTACTGGCACATTCACCTCCCATCAGGACCCTACTGAAGCATTGCTTTTTCTTATGCATGCCACAGGCTTCTCACAGGATGGAGAACTGAGACAATCTTAGAAGATTGGAATTGATTACTCTGGAAGAAGAAAAAGGCACTTATTGAATCTAATTTATAGAACAGAAATATGAGAAATGCCAATCGTTTTTCTTTTAATTTAACTTATGAAAGTATGTATAAGTCACTATGTATTCTTCTTGTAAGTGAAACCACAAATTCATGCCTGTCTTCAAGGAGTTTACAGGAATATATCTGTGTGATTCAAGATAAAATTACTAATGACTTGATATTGTAAAAAATGAGAAAATACTAACTTTTCACAAGGGATCATAAGCAAGGACCAAGAGAATACATATTATAGTGGGTAATAATGTTAACACAGTTACTACATAAACTATGTTAAAACTATGAGAAATGTAGAAAGTGTAAGACCTGCTCGGTACTCTAGAACTGAAAAAAAAAAGAGGCAACAAAACAATCTTGTAGAATTGAAACTAAAATAATCACAGTGTAGTTTCACAACGAACATTGGGAAGTCATGTAATCATAGAATACCCAATCTGGAGAAGGAAAATATTGGAGAAAGTTAATAGGTCTTCATGAATGTATGTGTCTACACAATAGGGTCAAAGAGAGAAATGAGATAGAAAATGACAGAGGCATATACTGTAACAAGTCATGACTGCAAATAAAATTACTTAGAAAGACATAAATTCATATTTTGGAAAGTACTGAGCAAACCCCAGGAAACACAACCAATTTCATTTATTTTCTTTTACTTTTCTTTCTTGATTTATTATTTATTACAGTTTATTCTCTTTGTATTCCAGCTGTACCTTCTTCATCTCCTCCCAGTCCCACACTCCCTCCCTCTTCTTCCCCTATGACCCTCCCCTCATCTACTGATAGGGGAGGTCCTCCTCCCCTACTATCTGACCTTGGCCTATCATGTCTCATAAGAACTGGATGCATCCTCTTCATCTGTGGCCTGGCAAGGCTGCCCCACCCTCCACAACTGGAGATGATCACAGAGCCAGCCACTGAGTCCATATCAGAGACAACCCCTACTCCCCTTACTACTCACATGGAACTCACATGGAAACTGAGCTGCCTATGGCTAAGATCAAAAATTAAAGTGATAACACATAGTGGAGAGGTTGTGGAGAAAGGGGAACCCTCCTCCATTGCTGGTGGAAATGTAAACTTGTATAACCACTTTGGAAATCAATTTGATTCTTTCTCAGAAAATTAGCAATAACACTTCCTCAAGATCCATCTATACCACCCTCGGGCATATATCTAAAAGATGCTCAACCGTACGACAAGGACATTTGTTCACTATGTTCATAGCAACTTTGTTCATAATATCCAGAATCTGGAAACCATCCCTCAACTAAGGAATGTTTGCAAAAATTGTGGTACATTTACACAATGGAATACTACTCAGCAATTAAAAAAAATAAAGGGAATCATAAATTTTTCAGGCAAATGGATGGAACTAGAAGAGATTATCTTGAGTGAGGTAACATAACCAGACTTTTTCATTTTTTATTAAATTATTAATTACACTTTATTCACCTTGTATACCCCTGTAGTTCCCTCCCTCCTCCCATCCCAATCCCTCTCTTCCTCCCACTTCTGCACCTGTGTCCCTCCCCAAGTCCACTGATAGGGGAGGTCCTCTTTTCCCTCCTTCGATCCTAGTCTATTAGGTCTCATCAGAAGTGGCTGCATTCTCTTCCTCTGTGGCCTGACAAGGCTGCTCCCTGCCCCCCTCAGGGGGAGGTGATTAAAGAGCAGGCCAATCAGTTCATGTCAGAGAGAGTCCCTGTTCCCATTACTATGAAACTCACTTGGACACTAAACTGTCATGGGCCCAGAAAATATTTTCAACAAAATCATAGAAGAAAATTTCCCCAACTTAAAGGAAAGGCTTATAAGAATACAAGAGGCCTACAGAACACCTAATAAATTAGACCAAAAAAGAAAATCCTCCTGTCACATAATAATCAAAACAGTAAGTATACAGAACAAAGAAAAAAATACTAAAAGCTGCAAGGAAAAAAGGCCAAGTAGTGTATAATGGCAAACCTATCAGAATCACACCTGACTTCTCAACAGAGACTAGGAAAGCCAGGAGAACCTGGACGGATATCATGCAGACCCTAAGAGAACACAGATGTCAGCCTAAGCTACTATACCCAGCAAAACTCTCAGTCCTCATAGAGGAAGAAAACAAGATATTCAACGACAAAACAAATTTCAACAATACCTACACACAAATCCAGTGTTACAGAAGACACTAGAAGGAAAAATACAACCCAAGAAAACTAACTACTTTCAAGAAAACACAAAAAATAAATAACCTGACTACAGCAAAACAAAAAGTAGCCAAGCACAGAAACACACTACCATAGCTAACAACAAAATCAAAGGATCTAACAGCCACTGGTCATTAGTCTCTCTCAACATCAATGGACTCAATTCTCCAACATAACCAAATTTTTAAAAGCAAATTTGTAGAGAAAACTCTGAGACCAGGCAATGATAACATACAATATTATATAAATGGAGAACATGTGTATAGATGAAAATGAGTAACTTTAACCTACTTCATATCAGAAAGTATGAGAGCCAGAAGACAATACTTTGTAGAACCTAACAAAACAAATTACTAAAAGTTTTTACACACACAGCAAACATTCAGTTGATGAAAATTCAAAATTTAAGTTTTATATTCCATGAATGTATCCTTTGATTATATAGGAACAAGAAAGTAAATTTATATAGGAAGAAAATGAAAAAAAAGAGGCGAAATAACATTTTTTTGAAGTAAAAATGTCCCCAAATGCTATTCAGATGAAATACTTGGGGCAGAAATGCAATAGAGTAATTTATGTGTTCAAAAGTATACAGGTATATTCTGGTTTCATGGTAGCTAGTACTCAGAGCGAGGCTTTCTGGTCACTTTCAGGTGTCCGCTGGGACCTGTGTCTAAAGAAAATGGTGTGTTCAGCAATAGGAACTTACCTTCAACTCTGTGTGGCAACAGCTGTTACCTATAGTGTTTGGAGAGTCTCTTGATCAACTATGACAAACTCCTCAAAAGGAGTTTTCTCATGCAAGCTTCTAAGAGAAGGAAGAAACCAATATTCCTACATAGTTATGATACATGTGGAGTACAGAGATTACCATGGAAAGATATCCATAGGGTATCCACAGACAGAGACACCAAGGCTGCTTACCAATTTCCTAACCTGTCTGAATTTTTCAAATGGAAGACACATAAACGAGCATTTAAAGCATTTATACACAAATGAAACAAAACACATGATGTTTGTCTTTCCGTATCTGGACGACCTCACTCTGATTGATTATTTCTAATTCCATCCAATTACTTGTGATTTCACAATTTCATCTTTCTAAAAGAGTGAATAATATTCCATTGTGTTTATAACACATTTTTATTTTCCTTTCAACTGTTAACAGGAATCTAGACTGTTTCTAATTCCTGACTATTATGAATAGATAACCAATGACCTGGAAGAGCAGTTGTCTCTGGACTAAAACAAAGAGTTATTTGGGACTATATAAGAGTGTCGGAGGTAGGTTATGCAGTAGATCTACTGCCAGGTTTTGAGGAAGCTGTATACGTATGCCCATAATGGCTGCAACAGTTTGCACCACCACCACTTAATAAGTGCTCTGTTTTCTCCACATACATGACAGTATCTGTTGTTATTTTGTTGTTGTTGTTGCTCTGATCTTGGTCCTTCTCACAAGAGTAAAACAAAATCTCAAAGTACTTTTAGTTCTCATTTTCCTGTTGAGTCAAGATTTTGCTCGATAAAGTATATACATATATATTCCTCAGCAATTTGAATTTCATCTTTGAGAACTCTCTGCTTAGTTTCATGTTCCATTTCTAAAGAGTTGTTGTTTTCTTAATGTTTGCTATTCTGAGTTGCTTGTATATTCTACATACCAATCATCTATCGGAGACATAGCTGGTGAAATGTTTTTCTCACTTAGTAGACTGCTTCAAAATGATTTTTTTTTGGTTTTACTATACAGAAATATTTTAGTTTTATGTGGTCCTATTTGTCACTTGTTGGTCCTAATGACTGTACTGCCAGGGTCCTGTTAAGAAAGTCCTTTTCATCATCTTGAGTGAGGTAACCCAGAAACGGAAAGACACATATGGTATAAACTCACTCATAAGTGGTTATTAGACATATAATATAGGATAAACATGCTAAAATCTATACCCCTAAAGAAGCTAAACAACAAGGAAGACCCTAAAGAAGATGCATAATCCTCATTCAGAAGGGCAAATGTGATAGGCATCGGAAGCAGGAGAAGACAGGGAACAGGACAGGAGCCTACCACAGAGGGCCTCTGAAAGACTCTACTGATCTAGGTACCCGAAACAGAGGCTGAGACTCATAGCCAAACTTTGAGCAAAATGCATGGAATCTTATGAAAGAAGAGGGAGATAGAAAGACCTGGAAGGTACAGGAGCTCCAAAAGGAGAGCAACAGAGCCAAAAAACTGGGCCTGGGATGCCTGCAGAGACTGATATCTCAACCAAGGACCATGCGTGGAAAGAACCTAAAATCCCAGCTCAGATGTTGTCCCTAGTAAGGGGAGCAGGGACTGTCTCTGACATGAACTAAGTGACATGCTTTCTGATCACTTTTCCCTGGGGGATGCAGCCTTGTCAGTCCAGAAAGGAAGACAATGCCGCCAGTCCTGTTAGGCTGAGACCTGGTAGGCTAGGGTCAGAGAGAAGTGGAGGAGGTCCTCCCCTGTTAGTGAACTAGGGGAAAGGAAAAGGGGGAGATATTTTTGATGTGTTCTTAAATTCCTTTTGTGAGCATTTTGTGTGTGTGTGTGTTGTTTTGTTTTGTTTTGTATACAGTCTTGCTGTGTAGCCCAGGTTTGCCTCAAACTCTTGATCCTCCTCCCTCAGCTTCTTGATTTCTGGTATTAAAGCTGTATACCATCATGTCTGGCTTCAGATGTCATTTTATTCTTAGTATCTTTTTTATAATTTGTTAATATTAATCACAGGTTATTTACTTTGTATCCCAGCTGTAGCCCCCTCCTTTATTCCTTCCCAATCCCACCCTCCCTCATCTCCTCCCAGCCCCTTTCCAAGTCCACTGATAAGGGAGGTCCTCCTCCTCTTCTTTTATGAGACTGTTTCTACAATCAAGGACCATGTATGGATATAACCCAGAACCCCTCTCGGATGTAGCCCATGGTAGCTCAGTATCCAAGTGGGTACCCCAGAAAGGGGAACAGAGACTATTTCTAACATGAACTCAATGGCGGGCTCTTTGGTAAGCATTTTATTGACAATGTTGGCACCTATATTCACTAGGGAGATTGGCTAATAAATCATTTTTATTTCATTTTTGGCTGAGATTGGTATCAGTGCAAAACACTGACATCATAGAATAATTAAGTATGTTCTTCCTATTCTATTTCATTCAATAACTGAAGTAATTCAAAGTTAGTTTTTCATTGACGGTCTTGTAGTATTACGTACTTTATCTAATTGTTTCAGGGGTTGATGTTGTTGAGAGCTTTTTAATTATTGTTTTCTCTCATTAGTGCCTATGAATCTTTTTAAATTATTTACTTCATCCTGATTTAATTTCATAGCATATATAGATCTAGGAATTCATTCAACCTATTATTTTAACCTTTTCTAGTTTAGTGGTGTATATATTTTAAAACACACAACTATGGTTCTTAGAATATTTATTAGAAAATCAAGAGTATAACAGTGATAATTATTACTGAATGCTTATTAATTTTTATTCATTTGTTGTTATGTTATTACTTTTTAGATTTCTTTCCGTTAATTGTTTGGGAATTATATGTTCTTTGGGACCACTTGGGTATGTTACATCTCTTTAGATCAAATTTTCCATCTGGTATGCTCTGTTCAGGATACTAGATAGTATAACATCCATTTATTATCTAAATATGATTTACAGTGAGAGGAACAAAAAAGTATAGTAAATGGACACTCTATTGAGGAAATGAGTTTGAGATCTTAAAGTTCCAAACAACGTTTATATTTTTTGACAGAGTATTTTATGTTGCCCTGGACGTCCTGGATCTTATTATGTAGAACAGGCTGTCCTGGAACTCACAAAGCTCTACCTGCCTCTGCTTCCTATGTTGGGATTAAAGGCATGTGTCATCTCACCTGGCTTAAAGATTTACTTACTTATTTACTTTTTACATGTATGGCTCTAGTGCCTGCATTTTTGTCTATATGCCATATGCCTAGCACCCACAGAGTTCATAAGAGGGCATCAGCATCCTTGAAAAGGCAGCTACCCATATTTGTGAACCAGTATATGGTGCTGGCAATCAAACCTGGGTCCTCTGCTGCACTCTCTCTAACCCTTCAAACAACTTGAAACCCAGGTATAACAGCTATGATCCATAAAACAATTAGCACCATTAAGCAGAAACTGGTGAAAATGGAATTTCAAAGTAGAGAGCCTCAGATTTGAGCTTATACTGAAATCAAAACTTCCCCAATCAAAAAAAACTGCCAGGGTTTTCCAGTTTAGCTGCAAAAACACACAAAGGCTACTAAAACTTCAAGAAAGAGGCCAGAGTATATTTCTAGTCATCAGCAGAACTTGTCAATGTTCATATTTTTCCAGGCAAGAGTACTAAGGTCATAAAAGCCTACCTCACTGTTCCAGAGAGTAATGGATCCAGGCAATGTGTATCAGTTTTATTCCTCACAAAGAAGCTCTAATAGAGCACTGCTTAAAACTATGTAGGTGAAGTCTAAGTTGCAACGGAGATTCCATGGTGTTTGGAATGTGCTAACCATGCGGTGTCCACCAGAGATAGCTAAGTATCTAAGTTCTGAGATTCAAAATAAACATTGAGCCCCTAGAAATCTAAAATTATTTGATTCCAGTAGACTGAAACAAAGTAAACTTTTCCACCCCAAAAGAGAGGAACTGAGGATAGCAAGGAAACACAGAACAAAAATAATACTTCATATCACCATGAAGACCACAAACCCTCCAGTGTAAAACCTGGGTTTTGATGATATCTGGGTAATTCTTTCTATCGAGATCTTTCAAACGTAGTGGTTGTAGCTTTTATCTCAGGCTGGCTCCTCCTAGTCTTTCGTAACATAGGGACTCTTAGAGATGGTACTAAGTACATTTGCATTATGAGGTAGAGATGAGCGTTTGAGGCTGTCAGGCGGAATGCTGTGGTTTATAAGTGAGACAGTTGGTTAAGAGGCTGACAAAGGATAGACTTCCGATGCTCACTTGTCACTGTCAGCTTCACTGAGTTTAGATTCCCTCAGGAGCGGTGTCTGTAGGAACATCTGTGAGCATGTTTGCCCACAGGTTTAACTGAGAAGAGAAAGATCATCCTGAGTGAGGTGGCATATTCCATTGGCTGGGTCCTTAGACTGAATAAAAAGAAAGAGAAAACACAAGCTTTTCTTTCTGTTTGCTTCATAGTCTTTGCAGCTGTGAAAAATTTCAACTACATGTTCCTAGTTGATAAACTGTGCCATGCCTTCCTTACTATGATGGACCATACAATTTAACCGTCAGTTAACATAAATTCTTGCTTTCTAAATTACTGTTTGTCAAATATTTTGTCATAATGTTAAGAAAATACTAACATATCAGGGGATGTTATAGTGGTATAGCTTGATCATCTTGTTTATTTATCTAAGAATAATGCATAGTGATATATGCAATGCTCACAATCATTCACATTAACAAAAGCATTCCACAATAATGTGCCTAGGCATTAAACTAATCTATATTTCCATAAACACTGAACCAGACCTCTATCTCTTTTTCCTATCCTGTATTGTTCATTTTATATTATATATAGTTGTTCAGACTGTAGAATTCATTTTTCTTCTTTTAGCTTTTAATATTTATTTTATATATTTTAGATTACAAAGTGTTTGTAACAAGAAGGAATAGAAAGATATATATCTGTTGCATTTTCCAATATACAGAATTCTACAATGTTTAAGAAATATCTTAACAGGGACTGTTTCAGTCATGGACTTGATGGCTGATTCTTTGACCCTCCCCCATACATGCCAGGGAGTAACAGCCTGGCTAGATCCCAGGGGAGGACATTGCAGCCAGCCCTGAGGAGACAAGATGAGCTGGGGTTGGATGGAGGGGAGGAGGTCCTCCCCTGTTGGTAGACTTGGTGGGGGCGGGGAGGAGATGAGGGAGGGTTGGGAAGGGTGGGAGGGAATGAGGGAGGGGGGCTACTCCTGGGATGCAAAGTACCTAACCTGTGATTGATATAAAAATAAATAAATTTAAAAAAAGAAATATCTTCATGTAAAATAAAGGGATATTTGAAGTAAGTAAGTATATATATATATATATATGTATATATATATATATATATATATGTCTCAATATTTCTATTTACAACTAAATCCATGGAAGCAACAAGCTTGTCCTAACATATAGATTGATGAAAGGGACACAAAATAAATTTCTTATAAGCAAAACAACAAAAAACAGTTGACCGACTTCCAATCTTTTAAACTGAGTAGAAGAGTTGAGGTCTGAGAGTAAAATTTATAATTAAATAATACATTTTGCCATTGAAGTAAGGACCTCAAACTATTTGTTGGAAGAGTAAAGAGAAGAACCTAGAAACAGATACGTGTTTACATTTATTGAATTTTATTCACAGAGCAAAACAGTGAGAAAAAGAACATCTTTCCAACAAACTTTTCTGGTAAAATTAATAACTTTAAAAACTAATATGTATAAGCCATGCTTTAAATCACCTTTCTTAAAAATTATTTCCAGATGCGTCATAAAATTCTATGAAATGACTAAAATCAAGGGAGAAGGTGTTTATAAAAGATCCTGCAGCAGCACAGATGAAGAACAATAAGCAGTTGAGAAGACTGAGGTCATATGAGTACCTAAAGAAGGTGGAGAGAGCAAATGATTTCACAGAAGCCACAGAAACTAAGAAGGTGACATTATCTGATGATACTGTAACTTTGGTACTTCACACTGAAGCCATGTAAACATATTGAAAATAGAACTGGAGAAGCAACAAAGGAATCACTTGTTCCTCCCTTTTGATTGGTTATGAAAATACACGCCAGCTCAGAAGGGATAGAGCAAGTTCCCTCCCTCCCTCCCTCCCTC
>JAQQSO010005254.1:0-12178 GCA_028658305.1 Pachyuromys duprasi
GGATTCAAAGTACCTAACCTGTGATTGAGATAAAAATAAATAAATTAAAAAATTTTTTCCGTTCCTTGGAACCTGGAGTCTTCTTTTTCATCTATTCCAATTATTCTTCGGTGTTGTCTTTTGATGGCATCCTTAATTTCTTGGATGTGTTGTGCTTGGGATTTTTCCCGACTTTCTGTTTTCCTTGAGTGAGGAATCCATTTCAGTCAGTGTATCCTCAGCTCCCGAGATTCTCTCTTCCATCTCTTGTAGTCTATTGGTGATGCTTACCTTTGTGGTTCCTGATCTTTTCTCTAAGTTCTCCAGTTCCAGGTCCTTCTCCCTTTGTGTCTTCTTTATAGTTTCTAATTCTGTTTTCATGCTTTGTATCATTTCCTTCATTTGATTGACTGTGTCTCCTATTTTGGTTGTTTCCTCTCTGTATATCTTTAATTGTTCCTGTATGTGGGCTGTTAAATCCTTTTTAATTTCTTTGAGGCACTTGTTCATTTCCTCTTTTTGTTCCTCTAATATCTGCATAATCATAGCTTTAACATAATTTTCCTGTGTTTCCGCTGGATTAAAATCTCCACTGTTTTTGGGTATTTCTGGTGGGGCCATGGTGTCCTTATTATTGTTGGGTGAGTTCTTTTGCCGATTTTTGGGCATTTGTTTATATATAATCAAGGAGCTATTTGTGCTTTAAGGCCGAACTTCAGAGTGGAACTTCAATCTCTTGTGTCAGGAGTATTCTTCAAGAAGATCAGGGAGTTCCAGTGGTTTGATAGTGTGTGTGTGGCCTCAGTTGAACTCTGTTGTGGGATCTGTGTGCCCGGCTCCATGCTCTGTGCTAGAAGCTGTGAGCACCACAGGCTGGTCTCCCCTCTGGTCTGGAGATTTGGCTCCTCACTCTGTGCCAGAGGCTGCGTGTCCCCCTTTGATATGTCCGCTGGGGGTGCTGCTCTGGTCAGGAGGCTCTGAGCTCTGCCTTGGGCTTGCTGCTAAGGGCTCTCTTCTGGACTGGAGTCTTGGCGCCTCCTTCTTGGCCAGGGGCTGTGCACCACGGTCTGAGATGGTATTTGGGGGCACCTCAGTCTGGACCTGATATTATGTGTCCCACTCCGGGGTGGCGGCTGGGTGTGCGTAGGTGTTTGGGTCTGTCTGGTGCAGCCCACAGTATCTGGGTGAATGTCAGACTGTTCTGGGTAGTGTGGGACCCAGCCCGGAGTGGCGACTGTTGGCGCTGAGGGTTGTGCTGGAGCCCCGTGCAGCCTGTGGTATCTGGTTTAGGCGCCCAGTGCGGTGCATGTTCAGATCAGGGCTGTGCACAGCTGGTCACCCCCCGGAGTTTTGCTGGGGAATAGCTGGGTGTCCCTCGGACTTTTCCACATGATTTCCTCACCACAGGAATCGCAAACGCTCGTGTTTTAGGTCCCAGATTTCAGTCTCCTGGTGGCTGTGCCTACACTACTGTCCTGCTCCTCAGACACAGTGTCCTCCTGGGGCAGCCATCTTGGATCTCCACTATTTTGTTTCTATGCCAATACCATGCAGTTTTTATTACTATTGCTCTGTAGTACAGCTTGAGATCAGGGATGGAGATACCTCCAGATGATCTGTTGTTGTGCAGGATCATTTTGGAATTTCTGGATTTTTGTTTGTCCATATGAAGTTGAGAATTTTTCTTTCAAGGTCTGTAAAGAATTGGGTTGGTATTTTGATGGGCATTGCATTGAATCTGAGATTGCTTTTGGCATAATGGTCATTTTCACTATGTCAATCCTATTAATCCATGAGCACGGGAGGTCTTTTCATCTTCTTATATCTTCTTCAATTTCTTTCTTCAGAGATTTGATGTTTTTTTTCATATAGGTCTTTCACTTGCTTGGTTAGAGTCACCTGAAGGTACTTTATGTTATTAGTGGCTATTGTGAAGGGTGTTGTTTCCCTAATTTCTTTTTTGGGCCTTTTTTCTTTGGTGTACAGGAGGGCTTCTGATTTTTTTGAGTTGATTTTGTATCCAGCCACTTTACTGTAGGTGTTTATCAGTTGAAGGAGTTCTGTGGTTAAATTTTGGGGGTCACTCATGTATATTATCACATCGTCTGCAAATAGTGATACTTTGACTTCTTCCTTTCAATTTGTATCCCTTTGATCTCCTTTAGTTGTCTTACTGCTCTAGCTAGGACTTCAAGTACTATGTTGAAGAGATATGGAGAGAGGGGGAAGCCTTGCCTAGTCCCTGATTTCAGTGGGATTGATTTAAATTTCTCTGTTGAGTTTGATGTTGGCTGTAGGCTTGCTGTATATTGCCTTTACTATGTTTAGTTTGTGCCTTGTATCCCTGATTTCTCCAAGAATTTAAACATAAATGGATGTTGGATTTTTAAAAATGCTTTTTCAGCATCTAAGGAGATGATCATGTAGTTTTTCTCCTTCAGTTTGTTTATATGATGGATAACATTGAAGGATTTTCATATGTTGAACCACCCTTGCATGCCTGGGATGAAGCCTAGTTGGTCATGATGGATGATATCTTTTATGTGTTCTTGGATTCAGTTTGCCAGTATTTTATTGAGTATTTTTGCATCAATGTTCATAAGAGAGATAGGTCTGAAGTTCTTTTTTTGTTGTTGGATCTTTGTGTGGTTTAGGTATCAAGGTGACTGTGGCTTCATAGAATGAGTTTGGCAATTTTCCTTCTGTTTCTATTTTGTGGAGTCTTTGCTATTTTTTTTATAGAAAACTTCTAAGTTTATTCTTTGTCTTTTAAATATAAAGAAAAATAGGTTAAAGCTTACAGTGCTCTGACTAGTTTATTGAATAAAAGATAAAATATCAGGAAGAGAATACTTCATGTAACTCCCATCTTGGAGGAGTTCTGTAGAGAAAATTGGCTACCTACAGACAGAGGACAGGCTGAGGGTTACTGATGACCTCCATTATGTCCTGTAAGCTGATGCATTATAAAGGATATTCCTGACAGGGGCCAGTCCTTGCAGTTAACAAGGATGTCAAAGGGAGATAAGGAATTCGCAAGGGAGGATTGAATCAGGTGAGGTGACCAAGGAATCTTGAAGCTCTGACTGACTAACAATCAGGTTGCTTCTTCATTTATACAGATCTTACAGGACAAATACAAACTAACCGTTATCCAAGAAGTACAAGCTATATCATTTTGTCACCATACATGTGTCTGACATTTTTATTCCATGTCCGGGGTCACAATTTGAGTCACAATTAGAAAGTATAAATAGAACAAATTTTACTTTTATTATCAGCCCTGAAACTCCAATTTAAAAAATTTTAAGAATGTTTCTGGCAAAGCAAACACATTTATTACCTGACAGCTGTTCTTAGGCTGCTTGTATTTGCAGTTTTAAAGCACCCAAGGCAAATACAAAGTGTCTGAACCAGTCCTTTTATAAAAAGCAAATACTGATACTTAACTTTTTAAATTTATCCCTTAAGAATCTATACTATTAAGTAGAAAATGCTCATCTTAGTTAATCTGTCTTATGTGTTGAATTCTTTTTCTATAGTGGTGTATATGATTGCATATTTTTAAATTGAATTTTTAGAGAGATCTAGGTATACTGTAAAAAGAGGCCTTGAATCTCTTACCAATTCTTCTTGTCAGTCAGAGTTTGTCAACTACTTCTAAGTTTACCCTGTTCTAATTATACTGTTTGAGTTTTCTTAGAGGTGGATACTCAAAGAATATTCTTGGCGTCATAGCATCATAATTAAATTTCTAGCATCTTAGTACTTGTCTATGCTTATCACAATATCCAGAGCATAAGGAAGACTTCCAAATAGGGCCAGATAAAGTTATTTCCCTAAAAGCAGACGGGATATTATGTTTGGGACTTTCCTAAAGACAGTGAGATATAATTTTCTAAGGAGAGAAATAAAATGAATCATAATGCAGAAAGTTACCAAGAATGCAACACACAGACACCAAAACCTAAAAGTGAGAGACAGAATGATTGCAATTTCAGCATTTTGCTCAGCTTTGCTGAAACTGTCTCAAACATCCGTGCTGGCTTCATGGCTGTGCCATATTCCCTGTAACAAGGTGGCACTCAAGATGAATAGGCCCTGGCTGGGGAGAGGGCTCCATGGTTAAAGTACTTGCTTTTCCGATTGTGATGCCACCTCACTTCATGGCCTGGTGGGTGGCAGCTTACCTATAATTCCAGTCTCAAAAGCCAGGGACAGGCTCTCCCTAGAGGAACTAGAAAGCGGGATGAGCCATTTGCTGTGCTCTGTGTATGACTGAAAGATCCTGACTCAATAAAGTGGAAGGTGGGGGATGATGTCTCATGTCAACCTCAATCTCATGCGTGTAGATGAGCACAAATGTGTATTTGTGCCATCTCTCACACATGTGTGCCCGCCTACTCACAAAAATGTATCACATGTTCAAAATACACATTCAATACACACAGACGAAATGGAAAATGCAAAATTTCATGAAGCCACTGTTTCCTTAAGAAAATTAGGACATAAACAGACAAAGTAAACAGATTTATTTACAGCAAAACTAGGGAGAGAAAGAATCTTCCTTTCTTTCCTTTTTCTCTATAGCAATGAAGGGACCTGCCCCTTGTGGGGTCTCCCGTCTAGACCCCAATTAAGTAGATTGCTCCCAAACCCCATTTTCAAACACAAAAAATGTTCTTTAATAAGCAAGGCAAGGCAAGGTTGTGAAATATGAATTTGGAAGAAAGAGCAAGAAATAGCTTGGCAAGTGTTATTTTTTAAGAGGGAAAAGGAAAGGTCTGTTAAAATGAGCTAGCACAGATTGGTAAGTTCTGATTCGTTTTTTAAATTAGGTTACTCAAAATAATGAATTTTGAATGCTGGTCTTTGATGTTTTGATACTTAGGATGTTTTGATGAGTCTGAAAAATGAGTCAGTGGCCAAACAAAGTTATATATCTACGTTGCTAGCTTTAGTAATGTAATCTAACAGTCTAGTAAGGGAGAGGGAGAGAGAAAGACCAGAACTTACCATTGCCATGTTTGCCAGACTAGCAGCTGTTAGAGCCTTCAGTTACAATTTTATAACAGAAGAAAACCCAGGAAATGTACATGTGTCATGAGAACTGTGGGAAGCCTATTTGGGAAGGCAAATTTTCTCTTCTGACAGTTTCACGGCTTCAGCCTTTCTTCTCCAAAAAGGTGTGACTGACTCCTGTTCAAATGTCAATTCTTTGGGTTTATTGTATCAATGTCATGATGCCATATTATATGCATTTGTCAGTGGGACACTTATCATTTAGCAACATTAACTTCTCTCCTGACAAAGGCAAAGGGGTTTAGAACAGAAAGCCATGTTTTAAAAATATTCTAACATTTAGTGTTGTAGAAGAATGAATTGATGCAGGGATTGGTTTCAGGTTTAGGGTTCAATGGTGACACTGAGGTGGATTATCTTTTGAGTGTATGAAGTTCATTAAAAGCATTATTAACACTAGGACAGACAGCAGCGTGCAGGAGCTCTGAAGAGTGCTTGAGGCCACAGGTCACAGTGCAGTCCCTCTTAGATTTTTCACAGGAAAAGAGGAAGAAAGCAGATTGAAAGGTTTTCTTTTTGTTGCAATAGGCTCTTGTTAGGCTGAAACAGGTTTAGTCAATACTGGGGGTTCACAGAGAAGGGACTCGAGAACCTAGAAGAATAAAGTACTTTATTTTTAGAACTTCACTTATGGGAATTGTCACAAAAATGGACAAAAAAAATGGAAGGGCTGTCCAAATGGCAAAACTGTGGATATCCCATATAAAAGGATAAATTGAAATTTAATTGGTAAAAAGATAGGAAACAGGTCATGGAATGGGAAGATAGTGCAGCTCTGATTTCTGAACTAGAACTGTTTTCTAATCTACAGCTGAGTGGGTAGAGGACACATCTGTGCTGTCTACACAGGTAAAATACCATTTATAATGGCTTAAACTCACGAAACTCTGAAAGATTATATCGCAAAGAGAAAAGAGATAAAGAGAGAAGACAGAGGGCAAAGGTTGAAGGGGAGGAGGAAGAGATGGAAGGAAAGAGAGAGTGGAAGAAAGAGAGAGGAAAGAAAAATATACCTGACATCACTATCTGTCTGTATGGTACTGAAGACAAGAAGTAAGGGAGGAAGGTAAGGAGGCATAAATAGATAATAAAATGGCAAACATCCAGGAACAGAGAGAAATGCTTACAGCCCTGGCAGGTTTTTTCTCCTGCCAGAAGGACCCCCTGCCTGTGTCTGGGTTCACAACTTCATGGCTGGATCAGGACATGTTTACACAGTAGCTGCAGGACTATCAGCCCCCTTTTCTGTGTTAAAACTGACTAAGCTTAATGCACAGAAGGATGATCCCTGAAAGACCCTTAGCACACCCCACCCTCAAGCAGAAACTGAACTTCTGCTTCTGCAGTCTCCAATTTGCTTTACAGAGGGGCCTCTGTGCATCACTGGGGGTGTGTGTCCTCATTCCTAATAAAAACCTTCCTTCATTCTTTGTATTGCTTCTTTCTTCCATGGCTGTTTTCAGCTCCTCCCCACCCTTTTAATTTTTTTAAATGGCATAGAAATAAACTCAGTTCAGACCCCTGGACAAAACAAACAAACACAAACACAAACCTTCCATTTTATGCTGGACATCCATCTTGGTAATCATCAGCAGTATGACTCTGACTTCAGTACCTTGAAGATAAGTTGCCAGTAAACCTGACTCAAAGACCCCCACCCAGAATTGTTCAGGCATGACCATCTGCGTGGTATGACTGACTGACTGCTTTTGGTTTCTGCAACCTGCTTATGCAGACATTCAAAGACTATTTTGAGGTCACCTTGACTAAATAATCTCAGAAAAGCAAATCATCTCCTGACTTGTTTGTGCAGAAGCTCATGATCTCTTGTGGTTTTTCCTTTAAATATTGTCCCTCACCTGTATACATCCGGCAATCTCAAATTTGGTGACAGCTGTAATAAATTATAGCCTGTTCTGAGTCTGTACAGGCTGTCGGGGTTTAGACAGAAGTTCTGGGACCTTCTACCAATGCCAAGGAGTATCCTTGGCCAAACGCTGTCAGTTTTTTTTTCAATGTGCCTGAATCCAACATGACAATGCTAACAGAAAAACAAAGAAGAAAAATATCAACTGACAACCCTCAGCCTGGGGAGGCTTGGGGCCTTTGGAAGCCAGGGTCACTCACCTGTCCCATGTTCATAGTAAAGATTCTGTTATCTACACATTTAGGACCAGTTGCAGCCCTGTCTCCTCATAGATGTAAACAATTCTAGATGGCAGGTGGAAATGAAAGATTCTCTCCATGGATCTTGTCACTTTCCTCTTTCACAGTGACAGAGGAACCCAGATCTGCCTCTTCAATTACCTCTCCTACCCATTCCTACCTCACAGCATCTCTGTCAAGGTGAAAGGCAGCTTCAGTCCACTGTGACATGAAGGAACACTCACCTGCAGAGTCCCTGCAGAGTGGTGTCCTCACAGAACAGCCAGACCCTGTTTATCATCCTTGAGCCCTGTGCTCACAGCAACTGTCAGTGCTGATTGGATGTCACCACCAGGAGTTTGGCTTCTCCAGGGGAAAGGGGCTCCTTCTGCACAGCTCCATCCTGGAAGCCAGCTCTGCCCTCTCCCTGGGGCCCTGTCATTTGTTGAGCCAAAAATTTTCTGGTCCTAATTACAGTGCCAGAGTTTCCCGGATCCTGGAAATTTTCCCTCCTTTTACCCCCAAGCCAGTAACTGAATTGGGAAAAACTGAGAAACTGAAGTTTGCTCTCAGTACATTTAAAAGTTCAATAACACTTTGGCTAGAGAGTCGGCTCAGTGGTTAAGAGTAATTGTTGCTCCTGCAGAGATCTTTTTTCAATTCCTGGCACCCGCACTGTGGTTCACAAACATCTGTAAGTCTAGTTCAAGGGCATCCAATGCCTTGTTATGACCTCCATGGGCATCAGTCACCCATGATACACATACATGCATGCAAACACACATAAGATAAAATGAATCAATCTAATAAAAATAAAGGTTTTAAGAAAAAAACATTGGGAGATCCAAGATGGTGATGACCATCATGCACCAGTGCTTATCTGAGAGGCAGAGGATCTGAAATTCCGAAATTGGTGAGTGGAGGAGTAGCTAAAGCCAGAACACCGACACTGAGGCTTCCTGGGCGAGAGGGGACAACCAGTGAGCTGAGACTATTTGGAACCAGGTCACCCACCAACTTCTCTGGGGAGTGAAAGTGTCGAATAGTCAGTCTCCCTGCAGTTTCCTTTGACAGAACTCCCTCCTCTCTCCTCTGCATAGGGAGCCTGCAGTTCCCCGTGACTCCTACCACAGAACTCCCTGCTCAGTATCTATGAAGGTGGATCTCCCAGTTCCTCAGTGGTGGGCTGCCAGCTATACAGCCCGCCTAGGTCCGCTGTCCCACCCAAGTCTGTGGGGCCACCCAGGGCCATGGCTCCCCAGGGCCTCCCCCCAGGAATCTGTACCAGTGACCTCCCAGTTCTGCTGCTGTGACTGGACTCCTAGTAGACCACTATACCAGTCTCCAAGTTCTGCTGCTGCAGCACCACTGAGATGACTGATCTCCTACACTTGCATTTGCCCCAGAGGCCAAATCTGAGAGTAGAGAACAGGTGAAAGCCCTGTGCTTTCCAATTAGACCTGCTAGGGAGTGAGTGTGCCTTTAAGTGAGTGTGTGCAGAGCCCCAAATGCAGGGTCTCTCTAAGCTAGCAGCCAGACATCATGTTCTTCCTACCCACAGCCCATCTATGGGCAACATAGGGATTCTTGGGACAGCACCCTCAACATTGAAGCCCATATTCTGAGGGTTTACCAATGGAGTCCAGGCAAACAATTCCTGGAGCCCAGACAGATCTGAATACCAGAAGGATAGCATGACAGGTTTGTAGGCCACTGAGATATTTAGGGAATCCAAGAATTTGCATTGTACCCATGAATAGCGTCAATGCTCACATGCCCTCCTGTGCCTCTACCCCCTCCTGCCCCACATTCCAGGCATCTACACTCTCTAGCACCCTGTCCTTCAAGGCACACTTCTACGCACACTTCCACACTTGCTCTCCAGCACTTATGCACCCGCACCTGCAAAGGTGAAACACCAACGCACACTCTCAAACCAGTGAACCTCTCTCATCTTCCTGAAGAATACTCCAGACACCAGAGGAAGACAGACCCAGTCTGAAGTACAGATTCCAGGAACAAGCAACGGAGGTTATGGATAAACAGATGGCCAGAGGTTGGTATAAGAACACATCCAACAAAAATCAGGACATCATGGCTTCACCAGCAACCCCCAAAATTGATGGATACTCAAATTCATTGGAAACATGGGAAAATGATTTTAAAGCTATGCTTATCCAGTTATTAGAGGCATATAAAGAGGAACTGAACACATCTCTCAAAGAAGCAGCCACACAAATGGAGGCAAATAAAGAAGAAACAAACAAGGCTCTCAAAGAAATAAAGGCAAATACAGCCAAACAAATAGAGGCACAAGTAGAATCACAGTTATTGGTATGTAGAGAGGAAATGAACAAAAAAAATAGAGGCCATCATAGAAAGACAGGAATCCACATTCAAACAGATGAAGGAAATGGTGCAAGGCATGAAAACAGAATTAGAATCAATAAAGAAAACCTAAACAGACAAAACCCTGGAGCTGGAGAACTTAGAGAAAAGATCAGGGACCATAAAAGTAAGCATCACCCATAGAATACAAGAGATGGTAGAGAGAATCTCAGGTGCTGTAGGCACACTTGCAAAAATTGATACTTCTCTTAAAGAAAAAGTAAAATTGGAAAGGTTCCAAACACAAAACATAGCCACGAAAAGATGAAATTTAAGAACAATAGGAATATATGAAAAAGAAGATTCCAGGCTCCAAGGTCCAAAAAATAATATCAAGAAAATCATAGAAGAAAAACTTCCCAATTTAAAGAAAGAGATGCCCATAAACATATAAGAGGCTTACAGAACAACAAATAGACTAGACCAGAAATGAAACTCCTCATGCCACATCATAGTCAAAACACTAAACCTACAGAACAAAGAAAAAAAAAGCAGCAAGGGAAAAAGGCCAAGTAACATATAAAGGTAGACCTATCAGAATCACACCAGACTTCTCAACAGAAACTATGGAAGCCAGAAGGGCCAGGACAGATGTCATGCAGACTTTAAGGGACCACAGATGCCAGCCCAGACTACCATACCCAGCAAAGCTTTCAATCAACATAGGTGGAGAAAACAAAATATTCCATAATACTGAACATAAATAAGGTCTATACAGCAACCCAACCCTACAGAAGATACTAGAAGGAAAACTGCAATCCAACGAAAACAACTACACCCAAGAAAATATAGGCTATAGATAACTTCACAATAAAAAATTAAAAGAAAACAAGCAATGAACACAGTAACATTAACAACTCCACAATAAAAGGAACTAACATTCATTGGTCACTATTATCAACATCAATGGACTCAACTCTTCAATAAAAATACACAGACCAATAGAATGGCTGCAGAAACAGGATCCAACATTCTACTGCATTCAAGAAACACATCTCTGCAACAAAGACAAACACCACCTCAGAGTAAAGGGCTGGAAAAAAATTTTCAAGCAAATGGACCCAAAACACAAGTTGGGGTAGTTATCCTAATATCTAATAAAATAGATTTTCAACCAAAATTAGTAAAAAAAAATGAGCAGGGGCATCATTCTTATCCAAGGAAAAATCCATCAGAAGGACATCACAATTCGGAACATCTATGCCCCAAATATAAGAGCACCTACATTTGTAAATGAAATGTTAAAAAGCTTAAATCACACATTGATCCCAACACCTTAATAGTGGGAGACTTCAACACCCCACTATCACCAAGGAACAGATCATCTAAAGAGAAGCCAAATAGGGAAATAATGGCACTAACAGAGGTCCTAAATCAAATGGACCTAATAGATATCAAGAGAACTTTTCACCCAAATTCAAAAAAGTATATCTTCTTTTCAGTACCCCATCAAACATTCTCCAAAATAGACCATACAGTTGGTCACAAACCAACAAGTTGGTCACATCAGATAGAAGAAGATTGAAATAACCCCTTGCATCCTATCTGGCAACCATGGACTAAAGCTGGACCTCAACAACAACAGAAATAGCACAAAGCCTACACACACATGGAAACTGAATAACTCGCTACTAAATGACAGCTGGGTTACAGAAGAAGTAAAGAAAGAAATGAAAGACTTCCTAGAATTCAATGAAAATGAAGGCACAATATACCCAAACTTATGAGACACAATGAAAGCAGTGCTAAGAGGAAAATTTATAGCATTAACTGCCTTCAAGAAAAAACTTGGAACATCTCATACAAGCAATTTAATGGCTCCCCTGAGAATCCTAGAAAAAAATAAGTAGTCACACCCAAGAGGAGTAGATTGCTGGAAATATTCAAGCTCAGGGCTGAAATCAATCAATTAGAAACGAATAAAACTATTCAAAGAATCAATGAAACCAAGAGCTGGTTCTTTGAGAAAATCAGCAAGATACACAAATCCTTAGCTAAACTAACGAAAAGACAGAGAGAAACTATTCAAATCATCAAAAATAGAAACAAAAAGGGGGACATAACAACAGACACTGAGAAAATACAAACAATCATTAGGTGTTACTACAAAAGCCTATACACCACAAAATTTGAAAATCTAAATGAAATGAACAATTATCTTGATAGATTCCATTTACCAAAATTAAATCAAGAACAGGTAAATAGATTGAATAGTCCTATATCCCCCAAGGAAATAAAAGCAGTCATCAAAATCTCCCTTTCAATAAAAGCCTAGGGCCAGAATTCTACAAGACCTTCAAAGAAGAGCTAACTCCAATTCTCTTCAAACTATTCCACAATAAAAACAGAAGGAACATTAAAAAAACTCATTCTATCTGCTTTGCCTTTCTGGCTGGGGATTGAGCATTTTAGCCAGAGCCCTCCCTCTTGATTAGTTTCTTTAGGTGTACAGATTTTAGTATGTTTATACTATATTATATGTCTATATGAGTGAGTATATATCATGTGTGTCTTTCTGCTTCTGGGATAGATCACTCAGGAAGATCTTTTCCAGTTCCCACCATTTACCTGCAAATTTCATGAT
>JAQQSO010005255.1:0-12177 GCA_028658305.1 Pachyuromys duprasi
TTAGTTTACAGCTTTTGGAGTTGTGTCTTATTCTACCTTGACAAAAATAATAGACTTGTAAATGCTGTTTTAGGAGTCAAAAAATTATATAAAGAAAAAATTTTCAGAGTCGAAAATCCTAGAATGTTCATATATAAATAACCAAATACACACATCAATATATGTCCACAATAGTGCTTGATAACATCTAAAAGATTTATAAATGAAATGCACACACATTTTTTTACTCAGTTTTTTTTTCTCATGGCACAAAATGAAACATAAAGAGAAGTACATGAAAACTATCACCATAAACAGATTTAATAGTGGTCACCAGACTAATGTTGTATAAACAATTACAAGGATGTCAAATAGCACTAAAATTCCACTTAAGAGAAGGAATAACTTTTAATTATTTGCTTAAATTCTCTATCTGAGGCTACAAAGCAAGTGTTAAAGGAGGGCATGTCTCAAGAATGACAGTTTAAACATTTGGAGAGACCTTTTTTGCCACAAAGATCAGAGATGGATAAGGTGTTAAGCAGACATTTTACTGAAGGCATTTTTGTTTGGCTACAGGCAATAATATGAGGTTTTCATTTCTTTTGTGGGTGTGAAATTGAACTTGGATAATTTTTAAATTCACTTTAGTGATGAGTTAGGGGTCCTTGCACACTGAAATTGGCCACAAATGAGCTGTGAGAGAAAGGAGAACTCATTGTTCTGGAGAAACTGAAACCTGGCTACTTGTTAATACCAGCAAATCTGACTAAGAAAAAAAAAACTTCAGGGAAAAAACCTATAGAAGAAACAGGGGTTCAAAAGGAAAAGATTTATTAAAATTTCAAGTACAGTGGATGTGGGGGTGCTGAAGTAAGAAGCTTTAATATTGCCAAAGAAAGGCATCTACTTTTTATTTTTGAAAAAAAATCCGAACTATATTGTATGTCTGGGGGTAGGGCATGTGCAGGAGTCAGTTCTCCCCTTCAGCCATATGGACCCTGGGGGTAGAACTCAGGTCATTAAGCTAACAAGAACCTTTAACCACATAGCCATCTGGGTAACGCATATGTCTATTCTTAATAATTTTAGAAGAGATAAAACTTCTGTACCATGAGGTGCTCTTATTCTTGTGCAGTGAGAAGGAGATTTGTATCTATGTTATATCTGCTAAGGGAGAAAGGATTCAGACATTGAGTATGTCCTGTCAGCTCTTCCCAGGAGCTGTGGGTAAAAAGGGACTAGCAATGCTTTGGTAGGACTGTGTCTGTGAAGCTCTTTGGGGCAGCATCTGGAAAGTCTGGTAAAGGAGTGCTTCTTACTGGCTTGCTCATCATGTCTTACTCAGCCTGCCTTCTTATAGAACCCAAGACCACCAACCCAGGGATGCACTAACCAACAATGGACTGGACACTCCCCTATAAACCACTAATTAAGAAAATGTTCTATAGCCAGATTTTTTTATTTGAGACAAGGTTTCTCTGTGTAGCCTTGGTTGTCCTGGACTCACTTTATACTTTGTACCAGGTTGGCTTCAAACTCACAGAAATACCCCTGCCTCTGCTTCCCAGAGTACTATAGCTAGATCTTATGGAGGCATTTTTGCATTGATGGTCCTTCTTTCAAATGGCTTTAGCTTGTGTCAAGTTGACATAAAAGTAGCCAGTACAATTGAATCCTTTTTAACGTGACACACAAACATATCACTATTAAACCCCAATATTTCTTTTCTTATTTATTTCCATGATAACACATTAATATCGACACCACATTATAAATATTCCAAATTTTAAACATCCCTCAGTCTTTAAAAATTCAAGCATTTTAAAAGTTAAATCTCATCCTGGAGGTGATGGAGCTGCCTTTATCTCTACCACTTGGGAGGCAGAGACAGAGACAAAGACAAGCAGATCTCTGATTTCGAGGGCATTATAGGGTACAGAGCAAGTTTCAGGACAGCCAAGGTTATATCTTTTTCTATACCCTGTCTTGGGAGAGAGTGGGGAGTTCAGTCTCTAAAATATCTTGTCTCTTTTTAAATTCAGACTCTTTTTAAAATCCAATGTCTTTCAACTATGGGCTCTTCAAGACAGAAGAACCAAGACACAATCACAATTTAACAAGTAAAAAGAAATTCCAACTGTGTATCTATGTGTCCATTATCTATGATTCACTCACAATTTTCTGAGCTCCCCCACATGCTTGAATCACTTCTCTGTCTCTGCCCTCTGAAACACACACAGCTGGTCTTCTAAGCTCAGGTAGGCTCTACTCCACTGCTGCTACTGTTCTTGGTGGTCATCCTGTGGTACTGGAATCTCCAAAATTCTGGGGTCTTCTGCTGCAACTAAGCTAGCCTCTCCTTGGCTCTCTTCATGGTGCCAACTCTCAACTTCTCTTCATGGCATCATTAATCCTGGGCCTTCAACTACTACTGAGAATACACCTCCAACGATGGTCTCTCCTGGCCTATCACAGTGCCAAGCCACAGTTGTTCTCCTTGACCACTTCATGCCTTCAAAACTATTAGCAAAACTGGGAGACTCTTACACTGTTAAGTTTGATTGATAGGGAAATATACAACCTTGGCCAGCAATCAAACATGTGCTGACTCTAAGGAAATATTTCTTAGAAGATTTCACCTCAAGGAAAGATGCTGGTCTCTTCTTAGCTACCATTAATTTCTCAGCTCTAACTAATTGGGATCAATCATCCCAGTAAATGTAAGGTTTCCTTTCAATTGTGCCTGTCTCTTGTTAATCATGGCTGACTCTTCAGACCCAGATGACCAAAAACAAAAAATCTTAATTCATAATCACAAATAGCCCTGATAGAATCCTTGAAATTTCCCCAGAAACTTTAGAAACCAGGCCTCTTGTCTGCATTTCTCTTGACACTCTTCTTCAAGGCTCCCACAGAGCAGGTTCACTAATCTCTGTTCACCAATCTTTGAACACTGAATGGTTTGTAGCCCAAAGTTCCTAAGTTCTTCCACAGTCCTTCCTAAAAACAACATGGTCAGTTCTGTCACAACAGTATTCCACTCCCAGTACCAATTTCTGCTCTAGTTCTAAGTTAGCATTATTGTGATAAAACACCATGACTAAAAATAACTTGGAGAGTCAAGACTTTATTTGCCTCATACTTCCCTGTCACTGTTCATCAATGAATGAAGTCAGAACAGGAACTCAAACAGAGAAAGAACCTGGAGGCAGAAGCTAATACAGAGGCCATAGAATAATACTTTTCATGGCTTGCTCAGCCTGTTTTCATATAGAAACTAATGCCACCAGCCAAAGTATGAAAAGATACAATGTGCATACACATCACACAAAGCCATGCACATATGCTAATGCAGTACACGTATAAATAAATAATACATTAAAGATAAATTTTAAGGACCTCTGATGAGTTGGTGGCTTGGTATCCTCAAACTCTCTGTGAACCACACTCTTTGAAAATTCTGAACCATTATCATATGAATGTATGTTGAATCCTAACTGGCAGAGTAGTCTGCACTTGTAAGAAAAACAGCACCCAATTAGAATTGCACAGGGTTCCACAGGGTGGAGACCTGGTCAGAACCAGTCTGCAGAGGCACACAAGTTTCAACTGCTGGACCAGACATTGGGAAGCACCACCCAGAAGGAGGGTCTGTATTTGCTAATGACCTTTTTTTAAAGTATTGTCCAGAAATGGAAAAGCATCTGCAAGCTGGCCTCTGCTGGAATGCCTAGTGACAGAGGCAGTGTCTGTGACTTGACTTTCCAGAGCATGTTCCAGAGTGAAGAACTGCATTTAAAACCTGACTACCTAAAAAGTACTTATAATTGTGACCAGCGTCTTTCACCTGAGCGGTGAAGAACAACCCAATAAGGAGATCAGCATCTGTGACTTGATCTCCCAAAGGACCACCCAAAGACCACTACATTTTTCACCATGTGACCAACATTTGTGATCCAGGCTTGAAACGAGTAACCTAGAGGTGTAACTGGTACCTGGAAGCCTAGAAACTAATTCCAAGAGACTTGAAACTGGAACCAGCAAACAATCCAGACTACATTCATATTCTGTATCCCTGTTCAGCTCTCTCCATTCACATTTGTTTCTCCCTGGGAATACCAGGCTGAATGTGAAAAAGAACGTGTTGATATAATGTTCTTTTGGAATGTATACACCTTACCCTGTGCATTCAAATGCTGATTTCTCTCCCATACTATCTGGTTTCAATCCGGAAATTGCACTGTGATACTTATTCTAAGCATCACCTGTCTCAAGTTTGTGTAAACATGCCACCATTTGTTCTCCAAATTGTCAATTAAAACAACCAGCCACAGTGTCGAGCAATGGAGAGGATAGGGTAGGACATCCTGGTTCAGAGTGGGAGGAGAGGAAGGAAGCAGGAGGAAAGGAAGGAGTAGGAGAGAAAAGAGGAGCAGAAGCTGGGAGAGGAGAAGCTGGGAGAGGAGAAGGTGGAAGAGAGGTCTTGGAATAAGGTGGAGAATGAACTGGACCTAAGATATCACTAAAAGCAAATATAATGGATGAATCAGAATGGTAGGAAACTATGTGGGCTTGGAGGTTTAAGATGGAGTAACTATTGCCCAGCATTGTGTTCTAGGTTAACTAAATAAATCCTAGTCTCTGTTTTGTGCTTTGGTTATACAGCTGTTTAGGAGTAACCGCTGATTAACTAAAAGATATATTAATAGTAAATATTAATGACCAAATACAACAAGAAAGTGATCTGAGCACTAGCATTAATAACTGTTTCATAACTGCAGATGCCTCAAGTTCTTGCTGCCAGGATTTTTCTACCAAAATATATTGGAAGTCAATAAATTCTTTCATCCTTAAGTTGTTTGCTGGGAACTCTCACAGCAATTAGAACGGTAGCTAAGTTAAACACTAACTGTACATATACTGTATATAATGTACATATAATGTACTAAATATACACAAAGAATATATACTGAAACCTACAAGACAGAAATACCAAGTTTCTTGTAAAGGTAACCTGTTAGAATAACAGCAAATTTCTCAATAGAAAATTTGAAACTGTGGAGGGCTTAGAATAAAATACTTAGAGTTCAGAAAGACAACACCTGCAAATCCAGACTACTATATTTAGAAGAAGAAGAGGGGGAGGAGGATGAAAATAGGACAAAAGAAAGTAAAATTAAAATATTGTCATAAATGAAAAATAAGAAAAATCTATTACCATAAAGAGTGAGTAAATGAATTCATGACAACTTATAGCTCTGCTGGTAGAAGTTCATTGTTGGGAATGGGCTTGGAGATTCTACAGTCTGACCCTAAATCCACCCAATGATTTAGGGCCTTCTACATCAGTCATTATTCAAGAAACTACCTCACAGGCTTGCCTATATTCTACTCTGATGGAGACATTTCCTTAACTTAAATTCTTCTTCTCAGATCATCCTATCTTGTAACAAGTTGACAGAAAACTAATCAGAATGGGGAATCTTCTGAAGAATTGTATCCATCACATTGCCCTATAGGCATGTCTGTGGAACATTTTCTCAATGACAATGTAGGAGGCCAATCTCACTGTGGGTAATACACTCGTTAGAAAGATAGGCCAAAGCTATATAAAACTGGTAGCTGAGGATGCCAGAGCTACTTAGCCGGTTAGCAGCATTTCTCTATTGTCTCTGTTTCAATTCTTGCATCTAGGTTCCTGCATGAAAAAAGGTCAATAAGACTCAAGCCCTAAAAGGACATTTTTACAGGAAAAAGAAAAGTGTTAACTTAAGAAAACCAAAGAAGACTGAGAAATGTTTGCCAACAGAAGAAAAAGCATGAGATGTGACAATTCAATATAATTATCCCAAATCAAATCCCTGCTTTGGGAAAATTACTGAGATAAAATTGGGTCAAATGAAAAAATTTGAATTAAAATTTGGACTGTGGACTATCTAGAGCAGGGTACAGAAGGAAAGATACAGGCAATGAAATGTGAATAATGAAAGAATATAAAAAGTGCATTCAAGAATACTTACAGTTATATAGAAGGGATCCAAGGTGGTGGCACCAGGAGAACACTACATCTGAAGAGCAGGACAGTAATGTCGGTACAGCGAACAAGAGACTGAACTCTGGTCCCTAAAACAACAGCGGTCATGTTTCCCAGGTGAGAGGAAACTCCAGGGTGTGGGAATCAGTCGGGTCTATTCTTAGGTCACCTAGCCAGAACCTGGAAGAAATCCCGGGTCCCACAGGCAAGACCAGAGCCACATGCCTGCATGTCCTGATCGTCTTCCCAGGCTGAATGGTGGGCTAAAAAACACCAGAGACTGGGAGTCCCAGTCTCGAGAAAAACCCACAGGGAAGGAAGGAAACAGGGCTGATCTCAGGTCATCCAATCTATCCCTGGAAAAGGTCCCACAGATCAGCCGGCACACAGCACCAGCCCTGAGAAAGGCTTCAGCCACCAGCACAGAGACCTGCTACATGCCTGATTCTCCATCTGGATCAAACACCTCAACATAAAACCAGACATATTAAATTGGTTAGAAGAATAAGTGGGGAAGAGCCTTAAACTCATTGGCACAGGAGACGAGTTCCTGAACAGAATACCAACAGCACAGGCTCTAAGAGCAACAATCAATAAATGGGACCTCATGAAACTGAAAAGCTTCTGTAAAGCAAAAGACACTGTCATCAAAACAAAACGACAGCCTACAGACTGGGAAAGAATCTTCACCAACCCTATATCTGACAGAGGGCTAATATCCAGTATACATAAAGAACTCAAGAAGTTAAACAACAACAAATCAAGCAATCCAATTAAAAATGGGGTACAGAACTAAACAGAGAATTCTCAGTAGAGGAATATTGAATGGCAGAGAAACACTTAAAGAAATGTTCAACATCCATAGTCATCAAGGAGACGCAAATCAAAAGGACTCCGAGATTTCACCTTACACCCATTAGAATGGATAAGATGAATAACTCAAGTGACAACACATGCTGGAGAGGTTGTGGAGAAAGGGGAACCCTCCTCCATTACTGGTGGGAATGTAAACTTATATAACCACTTTGGAAATCAATCTGGCACTTACTCAGACAATTAGGAATATTGCTTCCTCAAGATCCAGCTATACCACTGTTAGGCATATATCCAAAAAATGCTCAAGTATACAACAAGGACATCTGCTCAATCATGTTTGTAGCAGCTTTATTTGTAATAGCCAGAAGCTGGAAACAGCCCAGATGCTCTTCATATGAGGAATGGATACAGAAATTATGGTACATCTACACAATGGAATATTACTCAGTGAATAAAAAACCAAGGAAATCATGAGATTTGCAGGTAAATGGTGGGAACTGGAAAAGATCATCCTGAATGAGGTATCCCAGAAGGAGAAAGACACACAGGGTATATACTCACATAAGTGGATATTAGACATATAATATAAGATAAACATACTAAAATCTGTATACCTAAGGAAGCTAATAAGGAAGGAGGACTCTGGCTAAGATACTCAATCCCCATTCAGAAAGGCAAGGAGGAGGGAGAAAACAGGGAACAGGACAGGAGCCTACTACAGAGGGCCTCTGAAAGGCTCTACCCTGCAAGGTATCCAGGGAGATGTTGAGACTCATAGCCAAACTTTGGGCACAGTGCAGGGAATCTTATGAAAGAAGTGGGAAACAGTAAGAGCTGGAGAGGACAGGAACTGCACAAGGACAGTAAAAGATCCTAAAAGTCTGGGCACAGGGGTCTTTCCTGAAACTAATACTCCAGCCAAGGACCACTCATAGAGATGGGCTGGAATCCCTGCACAGAGGTAGCCTATGGCAGTTTAGTATCTAAGTGGGCTCCATAGTAATGGTGACAGAGACAGGGACTGTCTCTGACATGAGCTGATTGGCCTGCTCTTTGATCCCCTCCCCCTGAGTTGGGAGCAGCCTTACCAGGCCACAGAAGAAGACATTTCAGGCACTCCTGATGAGACCTGATAGACTAGGATCAGAGGAAGGGGAGGAGGACCTCCCTGTTCAGTGGACTGGGAGAGGAAATGGGTGGAGAAGAGGGAGGGTGGGAATGGGAGGGGAAGAGGGAGGGGGTACAGGAGGAATACAAAGCGAATAAACTACAATTAATAAAAATAATTAAAAATGTTTAAAAAAGAATAATTGCATAATTTTTTACATGAAAGGGAATACTTACCCCTGAAACAATAGACTGGATGAAACACAGTCCTACTTCCTTTTACTCTTTGAATGAATTCAGTATTATAACAGGCTCTTCAAATGGCTGCTTTAAGTGCAAACATGAACCACTACCACTGTGGATACAGGAGATTAAAACATATTTAGAATATATTCACACAGGTGCTGACTTATAAATGCAAACATTAAAGCAGAAGATGAAGCCCCCATGAGGCTAGACCTGTATGTCTTTGTTATTGCTATCATATTTCATTAATGTCAGAGTAATGCTGATGTCAATATTATTACAGTCACAGGAATGAGAAAATGAATCACTGGGCCAAGTAAGATACAAAGACAGTCTGCAAATGCTTCTCCAGGATAGTAAAGATGGCAACCTCTGTCACGAATTTTAAAACCTAAAATTTCCTTTGCTACTAAACATTGAGGAGGTGACAAAATTTAATTGCTCTTAAAAAAAATAATTTCTCCCTTAGTTATGAGAGAAAGAGAGAGATGGAGTCATATGGTTATATTGTTATCTTTTAAGTAGTTCAAAATATTTAGTTCTGAGTTTGTTGCTTGATGGCCAACTACTCCTGGGCAGGGGTCTTGCCATGAAATATGGTTAATAAACTCAATGTCATGCCATTGGAGAAAACTGTTGTTCTTTTTTTCCCTTGACAGCAGGTGTTAGCTGCACATATATTCCTGGTTAGGACTGGAAGCCTGTGTTTACTTCTCTTTCTCCATGCTGGGATTGCATTTGACTTGAACATTTGCAGGCCGTGTACATGCTACAGTTACTGTGAGTTCATATAATTCAGTCCTGTTGTATCTTGAAGATTTGTGTCTTTGGAGTCATCTATCCCCACTAGCTCTTAAAATCTTTCTGCCTCCTCTTTCACATAAATCCCTGATCCCTGAGAGGAGAGTTTTGATGAAGACATATCATTTAGGACTGAGTTTCCCAAGGTCTCTCATAATATGCAGCTTGTCAAATTGTGAGTCTCTTTGTTAGTTGCAAGAGGAAGCTTATCTAATGATGGAGGAGTGAAACATTTATCTGTTGGTAGAGTAGAATGTCTATAGGAGTCCTTTCATCATCAGAAGTCCTTTAACAAGACAATAGTATTTGATTTTCCCCTAGAACCATGTTCTACTAGTTTTAGGATCTTGGTCAATGAAGCAGTGTCAGTTATAGGTTCTATTTCATGAAGTGGACCTTAAATCCAATGAGAGTGGCTGGTTATTTCTGCAAGGTTTGTACACCATTTTGCCAGCATAAATTTCATATAGGATACCATTGTAGACTGTAGGGTTTGTAACCTCTGATAATGTGCAGAGTACCGTCTAGTACCATAGTGTTTATTTGGTTTGGTTTTTCCTTTTGATGTTCAGATTGTTTTAGATACTAATCCTCTATTAAATGTCTTTTTCCATTCTGTAGGCTGTGGCTTTGCCAGAATGATGGTGTTCTTTGCTCTACAGATGCTCTTCAATTTTGTGAGGGTCCACTTATTAATTATTAGTCTTAGAGCCTGTAATTTTGGAGTCCTATTCAGAGATCCCTTTCCTGTGTCAATAACTTCAAACCTATTTCATACTTTCCCTTCTGTCACATTCAGAATATCTATTCTTAGGTTGAGGTCTGTGATCCATTGTGAGTTGAATTTTGTGCAAAGTGAAACGTGGATACGTTTGAATTCTAATCGCAGCGGAGAAGTTTAAATAGCACCATTTGTTGAAGATGCTGTCTTTTCCCTAATGTGTACTTTTTTTTTTTTTACTTCTTTGTCAAAGATCAAGTGTTCATAGTACTTATATCTAGGCCTTCAATTCAATTCCATTGATCAATGTGTCTGTTTTCATGGCAATACCCTGATGATATTATTACTATAGCATGTAACATAACTTGAAATCTGGGATGGTGATATCTTCACGAGGTCTTTTTTATTCAAAATTGTTTTAGCTATCCTGTTTTTTAGGTTTTGTTTTGTTTTGTTTTGTTGTTTTTGTATTCAAAATAGTAGGTAGGAGGTTTACAAGTTTAAAGCTTTCCTGAACTAAGTACGGAGAGACCAGTCTGGACAACTTACTGAGAGCTTGTATCAAAAGAAACTATAAAGGAGTCTAGGGATATTGTTTAGTAATAGTGCACTTGTATCACATAATGAAGACTGTTTACTGGTGCTGCTGCAGGCCATGCTACTTTGGTGGGTAATCACAATCATGTGAGTCTGCCTTGGCCTTGAGAGTTTGGCAATCAGCTCCCTCCTATCCTCTGACAGCAGGATCCCCTTGATAATTTAATTCACTTTGTGCTTTCAGCTCCACATTTTATGGATTTGAGTTTGGGGATTCACTTAGGGAGTTATAGCAAGATTTTTACTTGTACCTTCCGTCATTAACAATGGCTTGTAAATCATGAGGTTATTTAAATATTACTTCAATTTAAATCTAGTGACTCAAATGAATTTTATAATGTGATTTTAATTTTTGGAATTACAGTTTTAAATAATTTTTAAAGTAATTATTATTAAGTGACTGAGCATCCTGAATAAGTTTGATTACAGGCATATGCTGTCACGTCCAGTTGAAATTACATAATTATTGGGAGTAGTAAAACCATTTATAACTTTTGAGAGACAGTAATATTATTTACAACAAACAATTAACTAAGCAAGGCACTGTGGTACACACTTGTGATCCCAGCCCACGGGAGGCAGAGACAGGCAGATCTCTCTGAGTTTGAGGCAAGTTTGGAGTATGAAGTGACTCCAGGGCAGCCAAGGCTACATACCCAGAGAAACCCTGCCTCAAAAGAAAAAAAAAAAAGAATATACTAAAAAATAATATACTAACAAAAAAAGAAAAAATAATATACTAAAGAAAAGAAAAAAACATTAAATACTAAAAAATAATATACTAAATAAAAAGGAAAAAATAATACACTAAAAATAATATACTAAAAATACTTAATTTTTCATAAAACATAGAACTAGTGTAGTGAGGACACATGCTTCTCCATACTATATAATTCAATATATTTATTAATACAGTTCTATAATATTTCTTTTATCATAAATCTTATGTCTCACTTAATAGATGATCCTATAACAAGGTCACCTATGCTACCATTCAACAGCAGCAAAAGTAACCATGAGAATATTTTGAGCCAGGAATTAAGTGGAAGTTTCTGGTTTCCTCGAAGACTCAGTTTTGTCATGTGATGTTTTGCTGCAGGCTGAGTACATGATGTGTAGCTGGAGGTTGGCTTATGAGTGGGCATGATGTTTAGCTGTGAACTCTCTCATGCGAGAGGAGTGACTTTGGTAAGCAAAGAAGACCCATGGGTGGGCTTTGAGAAGAGGAGATACATAGAAGTCCATGCACAGTGAGACATCACTTATTGGATTGACATTGCTACGACGATCTTTGTGCATCAACACTTGACTTGGCAGAGAGAACCATTCCAGAGAACCTCTCAGACAATCCAACTGAATCTGGCAGTTTTCATTGACTTGTCCCAATCTTCTGAATTGTGTGTTGCCTTTGGACTGGACTGCTGATATCCAGATGACTGAGTTTGGTAATCCCTTAAACACCCTAAAGATCAGAAAGTAGACAAAAGAGGTGTGCAGTCCTTTTCCCTACTAATTTCCTATCAAAGGCCCAGGGCTGGAAGGGAGGTAAAGGTGTTTAAGAACTCTAAATAAAGTAGGTTTGGTGAAAAATCTAAGCCTACAAGGCATGGTAGCACATGCCTTTAATCCTAGCATTCGGGAGGCAGAGGCAGGCAAATCTCTGTAAATTTGAGGCTAGCCTGATCTACAAAGTTCCAGCACAACCAAAACCACATAGAAAAACCTTGTCTCATCAGGAATAGTGATTCCTCAAGACCCAGCTTTACCACTCTTAGGCATATATCCAAAAGATGCTCAAGTACACAACAAGGACATTTGCTCAACCATGTTCGTAGCTGCCTTATTTGTAATAGCCAGAACCTGGAAACAACCC
>JAQQSO010005256.1:0-12177 GCA_028658305.1 Pachyuromys duprasi
CAGCCACTTTGCTGAAGGTGTTTATCAGTTGAAGTAGTTCTCTGGTTGAATTTTGGGGGTCACTCATGTATATTAACATATCATCTGCAAGTAAGGAGACTTTGACCTCTTCCTTTTTGATTTGTATCCACTTGATCTCCTTTAATTGTCTTATTGCTCTAGCTAGGACTTCAAGTACTATGTTGAAGAGCTATGGAGACAGTGGGGAGCCTTTCTTAGTCCCTTATTTTAGTGGGATTGATTTAAGTTTCTCTCCATTAAGTTTGATGTTGGCTATAGGCTTGCTGTATATTGCCTTTACTATGTTTAGGTATGTGCCTTATATCCCTGATCTCTCCAAGGCTTTAAACATGAATGGATGTTGGACTTTGTCAAAAGCTTTTTCGGCATCTAAGGAGCTGATCATGTGGTTTTTCTCCTTCAGTTTGTTTATATGGTGGATCACATTGATGGATTTCCATATATTGAACCACCCCTGCATACCTGGGATGAAGCCTACCTGGTCATGGTAGCACACATTTTTATGTCTATAGTTTAAGAACACCCAGTTCTCTGCATGCCTTTTATATTTACTAAACAAAGGGTGGTACCACATGCTGATATATAACACCCAAATATTAATCTGAAATCACATGCTTCATTCTTAGTACACAGCAGTGACATGGATGGATGAATGGGTTTCTGGAATATGACTCCCAACGTCCAAAATCAGTTTTAATTCATAGATTGTTTTGTTTCATATTTTTCTATTTGTTTTAAGCAAGAGAGACATGTAAATGAGATGAGCCTTCCAGTGTTCTGTAAGAATATTAGTGAGGATCTTCAATCCACAGCTACTTTTATGGGTTAGTAGTAGACAATTCAATAACAGGCAGACAGATTAGACAAAAACCAGGGAAAATGAGCCCAGCTTTTATATTTGTTCATTTCAGCTTGCGGAGATAAGTTTCTCTCCTAAATTTATTCTCTAAAAATTTATTTCCATTTTGCTCACCAACTGTTCTATTCTAAACATGGGATCTATCATTTTTTAAAATAATACTGCACTGAGATAACCTACAGAAATCTCCAGTATGTTAATATATCTTTGTAGTAATTGTCTTATTTTTGAAAGATATATATATAATTTTGTGTCAAGCCACAGTCATATTGCTATTGGTAACAATTCCTTTCAGACACTTCTTTGAATTTTCAAAACCCTCTTCCTTTTCTCTGTGAGCCACTTGGAGAAGGGTCATCACTAGAGCTTTCCCCGTTGCCCCTGAGGAATGAGAAAGTTTCAATGGGATCTCATCTCGTTTATAGCTCACTTTTCAGTAGAATTGCAAGACTAATTAAATTTATAGTTGAACCACAGATTTAAGAAGAATTTAGAGAGGTGCTCACATGAAGAAGACTCAATTGGGGAAAATAAAACCTTAAAATAAGACAAGAAAGAAAATAGCTTTGGACTCTGACCTACTTCTCACTATAATTGTTTTATATGTACCTCCAGAATATCTTAATGAATTCAGAGTTCATCTTTTCATCAAATTTCTTCACTTGTTAAAATTATACCTGGAATTCTTAAATTTTAATTTTAATTTTGTTGATGGCTAGCCAAACGAGAGATGGTTGAAAACTGAAAGAAAAACAAAAGGAGTATAACAAAACAATTCTCTATTTATGAAATACACGAAAAAATGGAAATGTACTAATCAGCTACGGAGAATCTTTATTTGTGCCTGATTAAGATAACATAACATATGATTGCATTTCTTTACAACTAGGTTTTGAATGAAATATTAATGTTTTCATAACATTACAAAATTATGTTTGTTTTAGTCTAGATTTTAGAATTAACATACAGAACAAAGAATGTGGCTTAATTATAATCACATTAGAAAAGATATATGTACACCTAGATTTCTTATGCAATCTTTAAATTTTAAAAAAGACACCGCTGAAATAATTAAGATTAAAAGAGACACCATTTGACAATTTTCGAATTTCATTACACTTAAATAAACCTGTAATTTTTGTTGTTGTGATTTTATTTTTATATTATTATTATTAAGAATTTATTTACTTTGTATCCCAGTTGTAGCCCTCCTCATCTCCTACTCCCTCTTCTTCTCCTATCCTTCTTCCGCAGTCCTCTGATAGGGGAAGTTCTCCTCCCCTACTGTCTGAACCTACCAAAGAAAGCCATCAAAGTAGTTGATAAATGTATGTATTATCAATATAGTCACTACTACACATTGCTGACTACTCAATGGAGAATAAGAAGGACAAGTAATGTTGGAGAATATTTAAGTACTAAAATCTGAGAAGAATGTTTTCTGTTCTGAGAACATCTATTCAAGAACAAGACAGAAATAAACACTTCACATTAAAAAAGAGGCACCACTGTCCGGGGTGGCAGGTAGCCTACAGACTGGGAAAGGATCTTTACCAATCCTACATCTGACAGAGGGCTAATATCCAGTATATATAAAGGACTACAGAAGTTGAAAAGCAAGAAATCAAGTAATCCAATTTAAAAAATGGGGTATGGAGCTAAAAAAAGAACTCTCTGAAGAGGATTGTAGAATGGCAGAAAAACACCTAAAGAAATGCTCAATGTCCTTAGCCATCAGGGAGACACAGATAAAAACAACCCTGAGATTTCACCTTACACCCACCAGAATAGCTAAGATCAAAAACTCTAGTGACAACACATGCTGGAGAGGTTGTGGAGAAAGAGGAATCGTCCTCCATTGCTGGTGGGAATGCAAGCTGGTACAACCACTCTGGAAATCAATTTGGCGCTTTCTTAGACAATTAGGAATAGTGATTCCTCAATTTCCAACTATACCACTCTTAGGCATATATCCAAAAGATGCTCAAGTACACAACAAGGACATTTGCTCAACAATGTTCGTCGCTGCTTTATTTCTAATAGCCAGAACCTGGAAACAACCCAGATGTCCCTCAGTTGAGGAATGGATACAGAAATTATGGTACTTTTACACAATGGAATACTACTCAGCAATTAAAAAGGAGGAAATCATGAAATTTGCAGGCAAATGGTGGGACCTGGAAATGATCATCCTGAGGGAGGTATCCCAAAAGCAGAAAGAAACATATGGTATATATATTCACTTATATAGACCTATAGTATAGGAAGGTCATGCTGAAATCTATACACCTAGGGAAGATAAACAAGAAGGAGGACCCAGGTTGGGATGATCAATGCTCGCTTAGATAGACTGATGGGATGGACATTGAATGTAGGAGAAAACAAGCAGCAGGACAGGGACCTACCACAGAGGGCCTTTGAAAGACTCTACATAGCAATGTATCAAAGGAGATATTAAGACTCACAAGAAAGCCTTCTGCAGAGGGTAGGGAATAATGTGAAAATAGGGGGAGGTAGTAAGACTTGGCGAGAACAAGAACTCCACAAAGACCAAATAGATCAGGGCACAGGGGTCTTTCATGAGACTGTTTCTCCAACCAAGGACCATATATGGATATAACCTAGAACCCCTGCTCAGATGAGGCCCGTGGTAGCTCAGTATCCAACTGGGTACCCAAGTAAGAGGAACAGGGACTATTTCTGTCATTAACTCAGTGGCTGGCTCTTCAACCCTCCCCTCCCCAACCTGGGAAGAACAGCCTAGCTAGATCCCAGAAGAGTTGATTGCAGCCAGCCCTGAAGAGACATGATAAGCTAGGGTTGGATGGAAGGGGAGGAGGTCCTCCCGCATCGGTGGACTTGGAGGGGGCAGGGAGGGATGGGGTGAGTGGGAGAGAATGAGGGAGGGGGCTATGACTGGGATACAAAGTACATAACCTGTGATTAATATAAAAATAAATACATTACATTTAAAAAAGAGACACCACTTATTAATTTAAAGACAAGTCTTAAGTCTTAACTAATTCTACTAAGATTTTTAATCATAAAAAACTGAGGGTTGAAAAGTTGAGCAGGAGTTATAAAAAAACCATATATAGAGAGATCTCTTTTATAAATATTAGTGTTTTACACACATATAACTATATATTAACTATATATATATATATAAAACTGTAGATATGCACGCTCACACTACTGAGTTCCTTTAATGTTTTTATTGCTTGTATATGCATGCGTGTAAGGATGACCACTTGGGTGTGGATAACCTGAAAGCAGACTTGTCCCTGTAGGAGGTTGATTTTCTCTTTCTCAACAGTCATTGATTGCCTGTAGTCATTCATATAGGGGCGAAGCTTTGTGAGATTTCCCCACATTTATTTTGTCTTCATATATTGTCATGATGCAGGTTTTGTTAAGGCAGTTATAGTGTGGAGATTTCATGGGTTCAGGTTCCCTCTAGTGTACAAAAGATGCTACCTCACAGCAGATGCTGAGATTCTCTGTTTCAAATCCCTCTTCTGTGATATTCCCTAAGTGTTAGGTGTAGAGGTTGCATTGCAGATGTACCAAATGAGAATGGGATTCCTGAAAGTCATTTTTTCAATGCATTTTGATGAGCTTTGGGTCTCTTTGAAAGTTTTTACCATGTGTGTCTTTCTGCTTCTGGGATACGTCAGTCAGGATGATCTTTTCTAGATCCCACCATTTGCCTGCAAATTTCATGATTTCCTTGTTTTTAATTGCTGAGTAGTATTCCATTGTGTAAATTAACCACAATTTCTGTATCCATTCCTCCATTGTGGGACATCTGGGTTGTTTCCAGATTCTGGCTATTACAAATAAAGCTGCTACAAACATGTTGAACAAATGTCCTTTTTGTGTACTTGACCATCTTTTAGATATATGTCTAGGAGTGATATAACTGGATCTTGAGGTAGCACTATTCTAATTGTCTGAGAAAGCACCAGATTGATTTCCAAAGTAGTTGTACAAGTTTACATTCCTACCAGCAATGGATTAGGGTTCCCCTTTCTCCACATCTGCTCCAGCATGTGTTGTCACACATAATATAGGATAATCATAGTAAAATCTGTACACGTAAGGAAGCTAAGTGGGTAAGATGCTCAATATTCATTCAGAAAGGCAAATGGGACAGACATCAGAAGAGGGAGAAAACATGGAACAGGACGGGAGCCTACCACAGAGGGCCTCTGAAAGCCTCTACCCAGCAGGGTATCAAAACATATGCTGAGACTCATAGCCAAACTTTGGACAGAGTGCAGGGAATATTATGAAAGAAGAGGAAGATAGAAAGACCTGGGGGGGGGGGGGAAAGGAGCTCCACAAGAGAGCAACAGAAAGAAAAAATCTGGGCACAAGGATCTTTTATGAGACTGATACTCCAAACAAGGACCACGCATGGAGATAACCTAGAACCCCTGCACTGATGTAGCCAATGGCAGCTCAGTGTCCAAGAGGGTTTCCCAGTAATAGAACAGGTACCATCTCTGACATGAACTCAGTGGCTGGTTCTTTGATCACCTCCACCTAATAGGGGAGCAGCCTTACCAGTCTACAGAGGAAGACAATGAAGCCAATCCTGATAAGACCTGATAGACTAGGGTCAGATGGAAGGGGAGGAGGACCTCCGTTATCATTTGACTTGGGAAGGGACATGGAAGAATAAGAGGGAGGGTGGAATTAAGAGGGGATGGGAAAGGGGGGCTATAGCTGTGATACAAAGTGAATAGACTGTAATTAATAAAAATAAAATAAAATTTTTAAATGGTTTTTGTCTGTGGAAGATAGAAGTTTCTTTGGTGATGAGTGAGAGCTACACTTATCTGGTTGCACTGATGCATAGGCTCTGGGACCTGACATACAGCTTCTGGAAATATGGGAATCTCTAAATTCACTTTTAACACAGTGTGAAAACTCCCACTGAAGCAGTCATCCAGAGTTTGATATCCACTTTACAGAAACAACATGGAAAAGGGAGACACAAAACAGGATCTTGCCATAGGACCGACACTTTTTTCATTCAATTATTCTATGCATTCTTTTTCCATAATTTTCAAGGTTATCATATACTTTGACCGTGATATGGTAGTATTGACTAGTGATTGTGGGATACATGGGGCAGCCAGCACCACAATCTTCTTGAACTCATGGCGACAATGAGGGTCTTCATTTTCAGTCTTCCAATATCCTTGAACCTGAGATTTACAAAGACCAACATGAGGCTTTTTCTTGGAATTTCATTTAATAGAAATCTATAAATGATTAAGAAGAGACTACTTATTATAAAACGAGCATCAACTTATTTTTGTGTGGGAATATGATGCATGACTCGGTTCTTTTTAAGCTTCTTTCTCTGGTTTTTAGAAATCATGTGTTTGACTTCATGATACCCTATGAGAAGGGGGTTGTTTTGTTTAAATGAGGATACACACACATATCTCTTGAGTATGGCTGCGATTTTTCATCTTTCACCATTTTCTCTAATATTAAAAATAATATTTTCAGGATAAGTCCACATTGCTTAAATTCATAAAATCCTAAGGAAATTCAAAAGTAGGCAATGTGTCCTGTTTCATACCACATTAATTTTTTTAAAAATCTAGCTTTGAACAATAAAGTAGCATGTTGGTTTACGTTTACCCCTCTGACCACTTTCTTATAACAGACTTCTTAACTTTTACACACCTACCCAACTGTATTACAGACATGACTTTAATCTCTGGCCTTGACGAAATAACAAAGAAAGCCAGAAATGACACAGATATGAGAGCCTGAAGTAACTGATCTCTTCAGCACATTTGTCCAGTCCTGAAACAGGTCAGCTCCATCCAGCCAAGGCTTAGTATGCAGATCCATCTCCTCTTCAAAACTGGATTTAGTAAACCTTGCTGGTTCTGAGTTCTACAATTGTTTTGCATTAATAGTGCTAATCTTGTTATAAAGAAACTGTAGTCCTCCTCTTGAATAACATTATAATGATCATTGTCAGGCTGCTAGAAATCTGTGGTTTATTGAAATGAACATTATGTTCTCCAAATCACTGAAACAAATAAAAAAAACAAAAACCAAACAAAAGCAAAAAGAGAATATTACAGCCACTGATATGGCTCAGGGACTTGCTGCTAAAACTGAACACCTAAATTAGAACCTGAGAGCCACATGGTAAAATGAGAGAACTATAAATTGTTCTCTCTCTCTCTCTCTCTCTCTCTCTCTCTCTCTCTCTCTCTCTCTCTCTCTCTCTCTCTCTCTCTCTCTCACACACACACACACACACACACACACACACACACACACACACATGCACTAGTTAGACAGACAGATAGATAGATAGACAGACAGACAGATGATAGGTAGATAGACAGTAAGAGACAGACAGCTTCAAGTCACTGATCAGGGAATCTAAGAGACTCTCAATTACATAGGGTATTGTCCTGGCCCTTTTGCTGTCTCTTACAAAAACATATTCTGAAAATATCACACAGTTCAGATAGAGGACGTAGAGGAATAGTGCTAGAACTGACCTGCATGTTTCCTTCCTGAGGACTAGCTCTCATAATACTGAAAGGAACTATGCAAACCCCCAAGAAAATAAAAAGCAGTAGTTCTACTCGGGTGTAACATCTATGAATCACAGCAACAACCAGCAAATCAAGGAATATCCAAGGATGTAATAGTAGCACTTATATCTTGGGACTAACAGCAGCTGTATAATTGGACTAAGGTCCACTCAGTAGGAGTAAATTTATTCCTGGAACTATAAACCTAATCAGCTCCTCTTGACTGGTACTGTCAGGGTTGTGCACCGTAGACTAGAAGAGAACCTACTGCTGCTGTTTTCCTAAACCAATACAATTACCAAATGCATTCTAAAGACCTGAGCTGGTATCCATAGGTAAGTATACATCTCACCTATCATCAAAGAAGCACCCCTTTTTTTGAAAAAGATGGAGAAAATTACAAAGACCCACAGTGATAAAATAAAGATAACAACTGACTAGATACCCATCCCTAATTGATATATCGGCAATACAATCCTACTCAAAAGGATCAAATACCATCACAAAAGAGGGGATGAAACTTCTGTAACAGCCATAGTGCCAGGACATCTGCTACCAGATGTGCCTGCTATATTTTACAGGAAAATGCACCTATGAATTCTTAACAATATGGTCACTTAAAGCAAACCTGCACAAAATGATATCACAATTTGGATGGAGGAAATATTACCATAGATGAAAAGCTATGAGCATTTAATGGCTGGTGAGAAAGGAAGAATCAGTTGCCACTAGGCATGATCTCTTGGAAAAGTTATTAATCTCAAGTGGTCAGTCCTAAGTCTATATACATAAAAGCAACAGGAAATTGACCTAGCAGGCTATATTTACAGATATTTGTGTGTGTGTGTATATATATATATACTTTTATTTTATATTAAATATTTAATTATATAAAATTTACTTTTATAATATGATTATTTTGCTTGCATGTATACTCTTGATTTATCTAAATTAGTTTGAATAAAAAAGTTACACAGCAAACACTACGCTAAAATATAAACCTGCTTCTTCTCAAAGTGGAGACCTATCTCTCTGATTTGGAAAATGGAAATTAAAGAGAGAGAGAGAAAAGTAAGAGAAAATTTTCAAAAACATCCTCAGGGTTGAATAATTGAAGTGAAAAGATAGTTTTATCACTTACGATTCCCAACTAAGCAAGTTGACTTCCACAAGGAAATCACATCAAGTGAAGGTGTTGTTTTAATGAACACAGAAGGAAACTGTTTTTATTCTGTATACTCATGGAGCTGAAAATAAGTAGAAAAGAGGGAAAAGGGTGAAAAGCTCACTGGAACTAGAACTCAAATAAGCTTTTTGAAAAGTGGAGATTTTAATTGTAATTGGATTCATGTCTTGCTTCATGTATTATTTACTGACTTTTTACAAGAAATATGAACACTGCAGACATCATACGCCGAGACATACCTTGTGCTGTAAGTTTCTGGTATCTTTGAAGAGGTACAGTGTAGAGTTACTCCATTATCAAACCCTTATTCAAATCTCAATTGTACTTAAATATTTTAATTATTTGATTTTAAGTCATAAATTTGCCAGTTCCACTTAGCTTCAAAGAACCAAAAGGGATGTTACATTGACAATGGTCTTCAAAGGCAGCAAGTGTAAATGTTTAAATTATCCATTCATATCTAGGCTCTTATTAAATGGACATTTCCATAATTTCATTTTCTATAACACCATCAAAAAGCTCTCCCAGGCTTTTATCTCTCTTTCTGCTGATATAGTTCAGTTATCATTAGGAAAGACCTTACCAAAATTAATTATAAATGGTACCATGGATAAAAGCCTTTTTGTACAAGGTAGCATTACTATTTTATCCTAAATTTAAAGAAATATGACTCTGTGGCCATTTTCAAGTTTTTGGTAGTTCATCATTCAGTCATATTGACATTTTAGGGTAGAAATATTCTTTTATAATTTTTATTAATTTTTAATTTATTTATTCACTTTACATCCTTCTTGTAGCCCCATCCCTCCTCCAACTCAACCCCACACTCCCTCTCTTCCCCTCCCCTTTTCCTTAGAGAAGGGAAGCTCCCTTTCCAATCAATCCCAGCTCATCAAACTGCATTATGACTGAGCCTGTCCTCTTTCCCTGTGGCCTGGCAAGGCAGTCCTGCCAGGGGGAAGTGATCAAAAGGATGGAAAGTGAGTCCATTGTCCAATGTAGTACACAATTTCCTTGCTAGAGGACCTACATGAGGCTAAAGGACCTGCCCATCTACTACAATTCTGTAGGGGGCCTAGGTCCAGTTCGTGCATGTCCACAGTTGATGCTTCTTCAGTCTCAGCCTGCTCCTCTGGCTCTGGTTAGTTGGCTCTGTTGGTCTTCTTATGCAGCCCTTTTTTTAAATTTATTTATTTTTATATCAATCACAGGTTAGGTACTTTGTATCCCAGGCGTAGCCCCCTCCCTCATTCCCTCCCACACTCCCCACCCCTCCCTCATCTCCTGCCCGCCCCCTCCAAGTCCACCAATGGGGGAGGACTTCCTCCCCTTCCATCCAACCCCAGCTCATCTTGTCTCCTCAGGGCTGGCTGATATGCAGCTCTTTTTATTTCCAGGTCCTTTTCTCTTTGAACTCACTTTTCCACAAGATGCCTTACACATCACCCAATGTTTCCTGTGAATCTTGGCATCTGTTTTGAGGTACTGCTGGGTACCACCTCTCAAAGGACAACCCTGTCAGACTCCTGACTGCAAGATTAGCAGAGTGTCAAGGGCTGGCACTCTCCCATAGGGTGGGGCTTTGTTTGGGCCAGGCATTTGTTAGGTACTCCCTTAATCTCTGCTTTCTCTGTTCTACCTTGCACATCTTGTGGGAAAGGAAAAATTTGATTCAACGTTCTGTGGGTTGGCATTCCCTTCCCTCTGCTAGGAGACTAGTCCAGTTAGTAGGTGTGCTCTTCAGTCTCCATGGCCTCTGTTCCCAGGAGTCTCTGCTTGAGTACCCTTCATATATCCTCCCAGCAACATACCCTGACTTACGTCTCCAGTTTGTCACAGAGATACCTCCCCCCACCTCAATTTCTCTTTTCACTACAGTCCTTCTGTCCTCTCACCCTTGCACCCCCCAGGTCTGTTCTCCACACTTTTAACTCTCTGTGCCTCCTCTCTTAACTTTTTCCCTTTCTTCAGGCACCCCCTCTGTCTACTCTATCTTCCCTTCCAAGAGAGATTTATGCATCCTCCCTTGGATCCTCTGTGTTACCTCTCATCCTTGAGACTGTGCCTTATAGTATGCTTATCCTTTACTATATGGCTAAAGTCCACTTATGAGTACAGACCATGTGTGTCTTCCTGGTTCTGTGTTACCTCACTCAGGATATTCTCTTTTCTAGTTTCTTCTATTTGCCTGAAAATGTCATGATTACTTTGTTTTTAATAGCTGAGTAGTATTTCATTGTGTAAATGTGCCACAATTTCTTTGTCCATTCTTTGGTTGATGAACATTTAAGTTGTTTCCAGATTCTGGCTATTGTGTTACAGGAATGTAAAGTCAAACACAGAGGTTGGCAATGAATAACTAGCTATAAAATATTCTAAAGATAGCTTAGAGATTTTTATCTCAGTATACACAATATTCTAACGATCTAAATTATGGCCAACATTGTCCATTTTTTTGTAACCTTGCCTTGGTTTGTAATATTTCGGCTTTGACTAGGTCAACTATGCCTTGCAATTGTCTGGGCTTTCCAGATGCGAATGAAATTATGCCCTTTATATCCTGGACTATATGTCCAGCCTGAAGTTTACTACTGTTCCTTATTTTACTAAAACTCAGCAGCTAAGTTGTCACATTGCTACAGATTTTCTTGGTTTCCTTCTATCTAGCTCTTTGTCTATTGGGAAGTCTAGGATAGTCTCTTTTTTTTTTTTAGGGAAGGGAAAGGTTTATTTCAGCTTGTGCTTATAGGTCACAGTCCATCATTTTTTTTATTTATTTTTTGTTATCAATCACAGGTTAGGTACTGTGCATCCCAAGCGTAGCCCCCTCCCTCATTCCCTCCCCTCCTCCCCAACCCTCCCTCATCTCCTCCCCGCCCTCTCCAAGTCCACCAACAAGGGAGGACCTCCTCCCCTTCCATTCAACCCCAGCTCATCCTGTCTCCTCAGGGCTGGCTGCAATGTCCTCCACTGGGATCTAGCCAGTCTGTCACTCCCCAGCTTGTATGGGGGAGGGTCAAAGAGTCAGCCATCAAGTTCAAGACTGAAACAGTCCCTGTTTCCCTCACTAGGGTCTTTAGTCCTACACCGAGCTATGAGGGGTCCCATCTGAACGCGGGTTCCAGGACACATGACACGTGGTCCTTGGTTGTAGAAACCGCCTCATATAAGACCACTGTGCCCTGCTCAGTTTAGTCATTGTGGAGCTCTAGTTCTCGCCAAGTTTCATCAACCTCCTCCATTTCTATCATCACTTCTTGCCCTCTGCCAAAGGATTGATCGCGAGTCTTAATATCTGTTCTGATACATCGCCACGTTGCCCCCCCCACAGAGGTTCTCCTTGGCATACTCCTGTCCTGTTGCTTGTTTTCTCCTCCACTCAATGTCCATCCCATTTGTTCATCCAAACGAGCATTGATCATACCAACCTGGGTCCCCCTTCCTGTATATCCTCCCTAGGAGTGTAGATTTCAGCATGACCTTCCTATCCTATAGGTCTATATAAGTGAGTATATACCATATGTTTCTTT
>JAQQSO010005257.1:0-12176 GCA_028658305.1 Pachyuromys duprasi
AAAAAAAAACCTAAATGCTATTCTGCAGCAATGGTTAATATATATGAATATATATGAAATACTTAGCTAATAAACATTAAGTTTATGGCTGCTACCATGTACTTCACTATTCTGTATAGGTAACAGCCCTGTTACAGTGCTTCTTTGCCACCTGAAGAAAAAGAGCAAGAACAGTTAAGTGCTTTCGTCAAGGTCACGGCACTGCTAAGTGTTGAGTCGGTATCTGAACCCCGGCTGACTGTCTCCAGAGCCAATATCCTTATTTTGAGCAATGATCCATATTTGGCTGAAGACTAGATTTCTTCTGAAGTTCATGTTGAAAGCCCTTTCCAATACGTTGTCCTGGCCTTCTCACTGTTGGTGCTTATTTGAAACAGATGCAAACACTTAAAACATCCGTTCGCATTGGGTTTCCCTATGATTTGCTGGACTGTGTCAGGTTGCCTCCAGGAGACTGCTTTCTAAGTAGCTGTCTGATTTCATTCGTCTTCCTTATTCCTTACTAACCTGCAACTTCATGGGTCTGGTAAAGTCTGGCTGATCAGAAGCTCACTAGCATCTCTTGCCAACATTCTGTCTCCCTCTGTGGTATAAATTGTTAGGGCAGTTGCGAAAGGAAAGTGGGTGGATTTTTTTTCAAAGCAGTTTCTTTTCTTAAATCTGTTGGCAAGATATAACGACTGGCTAAGAGTTGTGCAAATTCTGTTTACACACTTTTAACTCCAGGAATTATTCATTGAGAGTTAGTTGCTTAAATGCTTATGCTTTTCAAATGGATTGCTTTCTTTTTCTGAAGTTTTTCTTCAGGCTAAGATTCAGTTGTTCATTTCAGATTTTGTTCATAGACTGTATTTTTATGGCTTGTTCAATTTTTTGATTGCTTAATTGTTATATTTTATAAATTTTCATGCAAAGTGACAAAAAGTGTCAGCTTTAATCCATGGCACAATTAACTCTCTTCCTGTGTCCCTAAAGATATATTAATAATAATTTATTGAGCTTTCCCTCTTTGTGTTTACAGGAGTAACTTGGCATGAGTGGGTTTGTTTATCAAAGTTGCTTGTTAAAAATATAAGATCCACTATGGACTTTAGCAAATTAAAAATTGATTAATATAGGCTTTGAACCAATGAAATCATAATATAATGTTTTGGATGATTCATGAGATTCCTCCAAACTCTTGCTTTGCAGGACAGTTCTCTCTAAGATTGTGAGTTAAAGTCATATTTGCAAAATATTTAAGAGAATTATTAATGAAGTCACATTTGTATTATGCTTTGTTTTAATAAAATTGTGTTTATGGGTCACTTGGACTAAGAACCGGGACCATTCTCCTTTGGTGAAGCCTCGGGAAACCTCCACCTCATAGTCTAAAAGCAGCAGAAGAAATTTTCAAAGCAGATATCCTTAAGTACCCGCATTCCTAAGGTGATGCTCATTTTTCTGCAGCTTTTAAGTCTTGCCATCATTATACATCACCTTCTAATCAGGTCATGTGGTCCATAAGGGATAAAGCTTCCTCTTCTTTGCATCTTCCCTTAACCCAGATGAGGTCACTGTCAGCATCTCCACTGGTTTTGTTGATTTCCAAGGTTCCAGCTGTAGTATTTTCATTAGTTTGATTCTTCTTGGAGAAAAGTTGATATAAATTATTTATAGAGCTTAATCTTCAGTATTAAATACAGTGTCTCCATGGTTCTTATGAGATATGTTTCTGGTTCCTTCAGAGAGAGTATTTTTCTGAGGAGATTGTTTTCAGTGGTGTTGGTCTGGCATTTCGTCTTCTTGTGAAGTAACATCCGATTTTTAAGGATGCTTATGACCTTGTTAAATAGCAGTCCAAAAATTGTGTGGCTTGTTTTGATTTTAACCAAAGTTACAGCTGCCTAGCTGTAAAGCAGTCACTTTCTCTTATTATGACTAGTTCTTCAACTTGTACTGTTTTAAATTGCCTGCAATTAGCATATTTCAACCTTATTTTTAGGTTTAAATTGCAGTGTGAGAGTGTACTCTCCTCTTAGCTAATTAGTGCTATCAAGGAACAGTAGGTTACCTCATTAGTACCATGTGCATTTAATTAAAGAAGAGAAAATTGGAGTTAACCTCATAGTTAATATTTTCACAGAGTGCTACAATGCCAACACCTTCAATTGGAGTCACACCCCTGTGTATCTAATTATGCACTGGTGCCAAATAAGGTTAGCAAGGGCACTACAAGGCTGTTGACAAAATAATTTAGATGAAAACGTGTTTGTTAGATTCTGACAGTAAAATATAACTTGCATATCTCTCCAGTTCTCATCTGCCAGCATCAGGTGACATACTCCTTTACAAGAAAGAGAAGGAAAGGGATATTTTGGAAGCCATTTTTTTCTGTCTGAATTAATGTTGCTGCTATCTTGAAGAAAGTGACATATAGTCAGCTAAAGCATATACAATCCGTCTCTTAAACAGAGCCCTGGAACTTCAGAGATGTATTTGAAAAGAATTATTTATAAGATATAATATTTACATGCATCAAACCCCTACCAGTACCCCCTGACACTCTCACCACATCCCTCCTCGCTTTTCTTCTTTCCTGGTACAATTATAATTTCCCTTGTGTATTTTATGGATGGGGATCATTCTTTCATATCATACATGAAGTCTAAGGGAAGCTTGTCACATGGTCTATTCAAATGCAATGTAATCCTTTTGCCCTTCAGACAAAATCTTGGTAATATCTGATGCTACTTAGGTAAAAAACAAAACAAAAAAAAAACCAATTGACATTCCATACCATTTATCAATAAATAATCACTTTGCTTTTACAGATAAAATGCAAACTATACTTTTATATATAAAGTAGTTTTCAGTGCAAATGGGAAAATTCAACAGGTTTTAACATATATTATGGCATGATCTCCAGAGTCCCAGAAGTGGGAATAGCAGTACTATAGTAGCATAGTCAAGACAGTTTAGCTTAAGACATGAGTCCTGGCTTAGGGCAAGGAATCCCTCTTTATTCATCCTAGTTAAAACTGACTAGAAGTAATGGGCAGCATTTCAAAATCAAATCGAGATAAGTAAGGACAAATAGCATCATATGCTATAAAAATAAATCACTGTGTTATTTACAGCTATAAAAATACATATGGATATTAAAAGCAATTCCAGCTTAGGAAGTAAAGGCAGAGAATCAGATTCTTTTTCTCTTTGGTTCATTTATTATGATTCCAATATTCAACTTCATGTCTAACATATTGTTCCTATTTTGAAAACCTATGAGTATCGCCTGTGAAGCAAAGCTAGAATAGTCTTTTTTGTGTTAACCTACCAAGATAGTTTTTTTTTATTTAACTGATATTGCACATTATTTTCATAAGTCCTAAGACTGAGGAGAGAGAAAAAAAAAGCCAACTCTTGATTCTCTTTGTTTAATTTAGGAATTGCTTCCAGAAGCAAACGTATGTGTCTGTGACCACTTTCCTGTGGATGGCCATCCACACAGCACATTTTCAGTGAGTTCGCTGGGCAGTAAGAAACCCAGCAGCTAAGTGCAAAGCCATGGAGCCAGTTCCACTACCCAGAACTCCCGAGGTTTCCTGTCCTGTAGCTCAACCCTTTCACCGAAAACAATCACCAAAAGACAAGTTCTGTCAAGCCACAGGCGCAAGGCTACAGGCTTTGTCTTCCATCTTCCACTTCAGCCGTGACTCATCGGATACACAGTTCACAGTTTCTATGAGTCGGTGGTATTAAAGTCCGCTGTAGTTACATAAGTCTGTAGGAGCAGCACGCTTTCTTGAGAGTTTAGGAATAACTTGATGAGAAAGTGCTGGGATGATGAAAATGAATAGTGGAGATTATAAATGGGTTCAGTATGTATTTTAGCAAGAAGCTGCTGCTTTCTGTTCTGAAAGTTGACATACGAACATGAGTAGGGAGGGGCTTGCCTGCTCTTTCTCAATGAAATTTGATTTTGTGACCCAGTATGTCTACCAGGTAACCTAGAAATTGCATATTAAAGCTGAAGTGTCAGACATTACATAGAGCTGCTCCATGGTTCTATTTAATATGGATGCCTCCTGTTTTCTTTTAGAAGCTTTAATTATGCAATGAAAGGTTCTCATATTTAAGATTTTTAATTTGCTTCCTTAGGACCTCTATAGTCTAAGTAAGACAGAACACTCCTAAATTTACTCACTCAAAATCTATTTTAACTATATTATATATACTATGTCAAATTCCAAATTGTTAGAATTCAATTTATTGAAGACATGAACAAATAATCAATGTTTTTCCTTTCTGGGAAGAAGTACATAATTTCATACAGTACGTGTTAGAGGATATTTTTATAAATATACTTTCCAATTATTGTGAATCACTATTATTTATTGAAAATCTTACAGTCTTTGTTTCTTTCCTCAGACAAACTTAGAAGGAGAAATAACAATAATATACTATCTCATGGAAACATAGTGTGGAGTATTTATAATGATTTTTATACAGAAAGCTTTTGTGATGATCTTTGAGGTTGTGCTCATTTTAATCCAAAGTATTTAGCTCTCTTTATAATAATATTGGGGGAAAAAAATTAAAATGGTTACATTTGTTGCATTGCTGTATGTAAATTTATGTAAATGTCTAAATATGATGAATTTATAACTCTTCTCTCATATTTTAAAAGATGAATACACTTCAGATAAAATTTAACGTACTTATTTCCTCAGCAAATGTCAGCTCAGTATCCAAGTGAGTGCCCTAGTAAGGGGAACAGGGACTGTCTGTAACATGAACTGATTGACCTTCTCTTTGATCACCTCCTCCTGAGGGGGGGAACAGCCTTATCAGGCCACAGAGGAAGACAATGCAGCCAGTCCTGATGATACCTAGTAGGCTAAGGTCAAATGGGAGGGGAGGAGGACCTCCCCTATCAGTGGACTTGGAAAGGGGCATAGGGAGATAAGAGGGATGGAGGGTGGAATTGGGAGGGAATGAGTGGAAGAGATACAAAGTGAATACATTTTAGTTAACATTAAAAAAGAAAAATTAAAATAAAAAATATACTCAACCCAAATTTTATCTGAGCAGGGGCTGTCTGTGACATGGACTCAGTAGCTGGCTCTTCAGTCACCTCTCTCCTGGCGAGATGGCCTTAGTAGGCCTCAGAAAGAGGATGCAGCCAGTCCTGATGAGAACTGATAGGCTAGGGTCAAATGGAAAGGAAGGAAGACCTCCCCTATCAGTGGAAATGGGGAGGGTCATAGGGGGAGAAGAAAGAGGGTGAATGGGACTGGGAGGAGATGAGGGAGGGAGCTACAGCTGGGATACCAAGTGAAAAAATTTTAATAAATAATAATAATAATTTTTTAAAGAAACATAAAGTCTAAAGGTCTGGCGAGATGATTCACTGGGCAAAGGTGTCCCTGGGACCTATGTGGTAGAGAGAAAGAAAAGGCGCCTATATACTGTCTTCTGACCTCCATCTGTACTCATTGGCTCCTCTCTCTCTCTCTCTCTCTCTCTCTCTCTCTCTCTCTCTCTCTCTCTCTATCTGTCTCTCTCATACATACACACACAAATATAATACATTGGAAAGAAAATACAACTTGAAAAATGGAACTATGTTCCATATTGTTAACACTATGGCTTGTTTTATTTTATTTTTTTTAAGAAAAATTATCATTACAGTGATCATTGAACTGGCTTTCCTGACAATAGTGTTTATTACTTATTTTTAAAACTTCATCTTCTCTAGCCTACAGAAGAGAAATCTATGGAATAAAGTTTTTATGTTTTCAGAATGAAAATAACGCACAGCTGGGGCTGCAGAGATGTCCTGGTGGCTCAGAAGAGCACATACTTATCTCGCAGAAGACCCTCTGGTATTCCCTGCTGGTCAGCCCTTGGTTTCTAGCCCCCACATCAAGTAGCTTACATTCTCTTGTAAAACCAGCTCCAGGAGATCCATCAGTGTCTGTACTCAGCGCCCCCCCCCAATGAAAGTGACACATAGTGCCCTATAATCCCCCAAGAGCAAGAGGGAATCTGCAGCCCAAGTTTCTGCTCATCGGCCTACTGCTCTACACTAAATCATGTCATGCTGACAATGGGTAGCTTGAGTTCCTGACTAAATAGAAGTTTGGAGTGGTCCTATGTGTCTCTCAGACAGAAGCTGTGCCTTCTGAGTAGGGGACAAAGGCTGCTTGGACAGGGTGTACAGGAACTTGGCAGACCATGGGCCGAGGGATCATCACAATTGCAGTGTTCCAAACTTAATAGTTAACAGGAGTCATGGGTAAATTACAACACTATGCTTACTGGCCTTACAACCACAGAAAACATTATTGAAAGATTAAGTACATGCTTGTGAATCAAGGAAATCCTTTTGAGTTTTCAGAGCCACTGAATAATACCTACCAATGGATTACTTGAATATCACACGTTTTTATGTCTGTAGTTCAAATTTTACAACTAAAAATTGTAAAATTTCCTGGAATCTCCAGAAACTGATTTCAAATTGACAAATTAATTTTACCTGTTTCTACTCCTTCTTGAACTAACAGTTCCTTGTGCTGATTAACAAAACTGAAGTAAATTTCCATGGGGGAAAATCGCAATGTTACATAGTTGATATTAAACACAGACAAGCTTTCCATTGTACTGTTCTCTTCCATGCATTACTTTTTTAGAAATTATGTAAAAACATGCAATACAAATACATGTAGGTGTTTCCTGTGCTTTGACGTATTAGTCCCAACCAGACATTTGCTGTACTCCAAACATTGTACGTACCTGGCAGTCAGTATACTGTTGAGCAGCACCATTATGTTTTTAGTGTGTTTGCTATTAAATTTTATTCAGTCCACATGCATTCACCAATTCATTGCAATACTGGGCAGTAACTGCACTTCCTTAGATCATATCTATCTGAAAATTACAGTTTAAAATTTTATCTTACCTGTTGTTGTTAAAGCATTAGGATCCATTAAAAAAAAAACATTGATTATTGGGCTTAAAAAACAACAGTCTGAGAGTGTGCAAGGGTCATCAAGGATTACAGGTGATTGTTTTTGCAACCCGTTTTTCTTCACATGTTATATTTTGGTTATAATTTTAAAAAATCTTCCCATGTTTTAATTTTATTTTTTTAATTTATTTATAAAAATAGGTGCTTTTTCTTCTTAGCAAATATATTTAACAGCTTTTAAATTTTCTTACTATCAGAATACTAACTATTCACTTCTCTAGAGCAAGATAGTAAGCCAGGTTCACTAGCCTATAAAGACGCCCCGATGAAACCTCATCTGCCCAAATGACCTCATTAACACCTACCTACATAATCTCATTGTTAGTCTTGCCTACAGGTTTTTGCACCTCAATGAATACTGTTTTACATAGGACCCTGCCGGTTAGCTCCAACTGCTAAGGCAATTATGCTGAATGCTTAGGGTATTCACTTTGGGTTCTAGTTTCTAAAGCCTTTAGCACCGGATCAAACAGAACTTTTGATGAACAAAATATATTGGGCCTATAAACTAAAGAAGAAATTTGGCCGGCAGTGGTACAGTTGGGCTGTTTCCCACTCTTGCTAAGCTACGTGGACTGAATTTGATTTTTACCTTCACCAGCTCTGGACTGGGTTGGGATTGCCTTCTGAATGATGCATTTTGATGATGATTATGATCTTTTAAAAAGAAATCCCCCCCCCCATTGAATTCAAATAATCCATCCTCTGGGCTCTGGCGCCACTACTAGATTGTTTGTATCCAGCCTTAGCACAGGATGACACCACAATTTAGGGACTACGGTACCAAGGCCAGATTATTCTTAACATTCTGCTCCTCAGTATCTGATGTGTCCGAATAACTGAAAGTTCTTAGAATATTTTTAAGTAGTCCGCATATAGTTTTAGCTCTCATTCTCGAATCAACTAACCAGGGGAACTATTACAATGTATTTCTCTAGAACAACCACCTTTTAAATTTTTTTCTATATTTTTACTACTTATTTTACTTTCTGAGTTATATCCTCCTCGTGAACACTCTGTATCTCCTTCCTTGCTCTTTTTCAAATTCATGACCTCTTTTTTCATTAACTGTCATTATATCCTCATTTACTGTTGATGGGATTGCAAACTGGTACAGCCATTATGGAAACCGGTGTGGAGAATTCTCAAAAAGCTGGAAATCAACCTACCATATGAACGTCCTTCTTTTGAAACCTGTATCATAAGATGTAACTTTCTGTCAATATAAATGTCGTCTTAATACATAGCTATATGACCACATTTAAAGCCATGGTCAGCCTTCCAGATGCTTCATCTGAAACAGAACAAAGGTTTCTGGTTTTAAAAAACTTTGCTGCAGCTCATGTGCAGTTTCTGGATGAATCTGTTACTTTCCTGGTATAATTCACGATGCTAGCAAATATCTCTGTGCCCCTCACTCAGCAGAAATGTAGGTCTCTGGGCTCGGTTCACTCTTGCCATCTCTCCTGAGCGATTGCCTCTCACCTTCTATTTTATTGCAATATTTGAAATCGCCATGAATTGTCTTGATGTTGGCTTCAAGAAGGACCAGTAGCAGCAGAGTGTTGGCAATGGAGAATCCTCTTTGAAATTTATAATGAATAATTTACTTCCCTTGATGATTCGCTTAAACATCAGTAAGGCAGAAATCAGGGACTGATGAAAGGATTATTTATTTAGTTACCTGGTTTTGTTGTTGTTAATATATTTTTCATCAAATAAATTGATACACACACTAGAATATGTATGTGGCAATAATGTGAATTTATGATGCCTATTGGAACACCCGTTATTTTTGCCTTTCATATTTTAATGCTATTTGTAAGAAACTATTAGTAATAGTCTCTATACATGTGAAAGATAATCCACATTAACTTCGAACTATTCACTCTAATAATACTCTCGAGTATTTCTAAGTGTCACTTAAATTTCTCTATTTTTCATTTGCATCTCTGTCCCTAGTATATTTAATATCTGGGTTTAGTATACTGATTACCCAAAGACACAGAAGTAAGTCATGTCAACATGTAAGTCTTTATGGTGTATAAACGCACGCACACGTGCATATTTAAATGATCACTTATGCAAAAGTATGTGCATGCATTTTTATTGAGCTCAATTTGCAATTCAGTTTCTTTTATCTTATTAAAGTTAAATTTTTACATTTGTGATTTTCATTAGGTAAATAAATTGTTTATCATGCATACGGGTAACAAATTATGACACGGAATATTTTACTACTGGCACAGTCTACTAAGCAACATATTTACCTCAAAAGTACTTGTAAACAACTAGGCTTTACAGAGAATTTTCAATATTGTTTTTTAAGAAGCATGACTTCATATAGTAACTTAAGTGAGAAAATACATGACATAATTTTAAAATTTAATCAGTGCAATTCACAAAGCTTATTGATATCAGAATATGGTTATATAATAACTTGATGTATAACATATAAGGAGAAAAGACAATAGATTTTTAATTAATACTAATCTTTATAGTAAGGAGAATAGATTTTGTGCAAACGAATTCATATGACTGATAAAGTGTTTTTTTAACATTTTTATTTTATATTAACACAGGTTATGTACTTTGTATCCCAGCCATAGCCCCCTCCCACATTCCCTCCCTATCCCGCCATCCCTCCCTCATCTCCTCCCTGCCCCTTTCCAAGTCCACTAATGGGGGAGGACTTCCTCCCCTTCCATCTAACTCTAGCTTGATAAAGTGTTTTTACTTGATTTTGATTTTACTCAATTAAGAATTTTGAGATATAATTTTATTCATAACTGACACCAATATGCTTTCATAGTCTTGTTTCTTATTTCTAGGTCACTAGACCTTCTCTTGTCTTCATGTAAGAAAGATGTTGTGAGACACTTGACAGTATTTGGCAGAAATCATCTTCCCTTCAAATCCAGAGTATTGGAAATGGCATTCAAAGCCATAGAGATGAAGTTAAATTTTATTATTTGAAGAATATTAGTGCAGTAACCTTAATTTTCCCTTAGATCCTTATGTATAAGTATTTATGCTGGCTAAAATATGACAGTATTTAATGATAATTAAAGAATTACCACATATGAAAATCTCTTCATCTTGTTAAATTAAGCAGAATCATAAATTCACACATGGTTGTGTGATCGTGGAAGGAAAATGCTTGAGCAAATTTATGTCATCAACTTTGGATAAACACACCTAAAAGTTTAGAAATCTAACATTCTACAACAACAGATAGACAGACAGATAGAAAGATAAATGATAGTTTTCCAATGCGTGGATACTATATATCTAAAATAAAGATATAAGCTGAATATGAAACATGCTGCTGTATTATCCTTATTTTCCATAATTTCATATTACTTGTCAGATTTGTTTCTTAGACTACTTTATACACAGCCCAGTATTATAAGTGATGGTTTGCATCCTTCTGTATTGGAACAATCATTCTCTGTTACTGCATTAGACAAAACAGAAAAGTGGATGTCTGCGAGGCATTCATTTTTATCCTAAACAAAAAACACTTTGTAAGTAAAAGTGTAATTTTGATTCATCTAACTCTATTATTTGTTATCCTTTTGAAAACAATATTAAGGAATCAAAAAGATTTCCTTGATCGTTCACTTATAATTATTCATTGGAATTAAGAAGAGGATTATTATAGGAGGTTGATCTGTCCTTTAGTCTTGAAGAATAGGCTGTATGTATTGATTCTTTCACGTCTAATTTTGATTCTCTCTAACATAAGCAACTGAATTCATTCTTCACATGTTGCTAAACATATTGAACTGAGACAAGATTTTAGAAGGAGGTAGGTCTTGATTACTTTGAAATTATATATATTCCTTGGCTACTTGTGTTTTAGGGGGTGTTTTTTAATTAAATTTTTGGTATTAATTACAGTTTATTCATTTTGTATCCCAGCTGTAGCCCCCTTCCTCATTCCCTCCCAATCCTACCCTCCTTCCCTCCTCTCCTCCCATGCTCCTCTACAAGTCCACTGATAGGGGAGGTCCTCCTCCCCTTCCATCTGACCCTAGCTAATCAGGTCTTTTCATGACTGGCTGTATTGTCCTTCTCTGTGGCCTGGGAAGGCTGTTCCCCATCAGGGATAGGTAATCAACAAGCCAGCCACTGAGTTCATGTCAGAGACAGTCCCTATTTCCCTTACTAGGGAACCCACTTGGATACTGAGTTGCCATAGGCTACATCTGAGCAGGGGTTCTAGGTTATCTCTATAAATGGTCCTGGGTTGGAGTATCAGTCTCAGAAGAGACCACTGTGCCCAGATTTTTTTGGTTCTGTTCTTGTGGTTTAATTTGAAGAGACTTCTAAGGTCATATTAAGGCCTGCATGGTGACTTTGTTTATAGGGTGAGATTTTTTTAAAGGAAATTCAAGGATTTTTCCATGATATCTTCAGAAACATTTTAGAGTGGATTATGAATTGCAGACTACCTGGTTATTACTTACTTGATAGAAAGGAAATGGATCCAGATAGGAGGGGAGGTGGGAAGGAACTAGGAGAAATGCGGGGGGGAGGAACCATAAATAGCAAATATTGTGTGAGAAAATAATCTATTTTCAATAAAAAGGAAAAAAGAAGAAGAATTTCAGCCAGATAAAAAGGCTGTCTTTTAAAATCCATATAGGGAATTCTAAATGTGGTTAATAATTTGTAGACAAATAAGCCTAGTGGAAACACCTTTTATTCCATTACAATCACATTGCCTTTATTCTTTAATACATATTCAAGAATTTTTAGCTGTTTACAGAAAGAACAAGTGCTGAGAACATCTTTGGCTTTTTAATATCCATCACATAAACATTATGTTTTATATATTAAAGATAAATGGTTAATGCCTCTGTCCTGCTCTCTTGCTCTTGAAATACTCAAAAATCCAAATAAAACAATTATCTGTCTGATACTGAAATTCATGACATTTAATATGGAAATCCCTAAATGGATACTTAGATTGAGCAAGTGAAACGTTCATATTCATAATATACAGCCTTTATCTTATAAAATAAATTTATAGCACTTGCAAATTGATTATGTATTGCTATGGCAGTGGGCACATTGATTGGAACTCTACTGAGTATCTGTGGCTCCAGATAAACCCTGCTAAGTGTCTAAAATGAACACTTCCACCGCTGTTAATTTA